>CAEFZX010027088.1:0-63643 GCA_903066825.1 Alfaro cultratus
TAATAAAGTTACTTTTGATGTAACTTAGTTACTTTCCAAATCAAGTAATCAGTAATCTAACTAAGTTACTTTTTCTAGGAGTAATCAGTAATCTGATTAAAGTTACTTTTAAAAAGTAACTATGCCATCACTGCTGGTGACTCACCTCCTCTTCTGGCTAATTATACGCAAGAGTTTTTCCAAGAACTATATGTGTTCAGTGACTTTGTTCTTGTTCATTTTTATTTGGCTAACATGGAAACAGATGTTTTGTTATTTTCTTGCAAAGTCTGCAGAGCCCTGTTCTAATGCTGGAGTTTCAAGATTTAAAAGACTGAGACAAAATATATAGTGTTCAGTTTTTCTACATATGAAGAAACAATTTGACTGAAGAACAAACTAATCTTTTTTTTTTTTTTTTTTTTGATTAATGCTGGATCTGCGCTTGACTCAAAATAAAGCCACTCTTTATCTTTGGTTTTCTTGGAGAAGCCTTAAGATTTTGGGTCTAAACTGAATGAAACTGTTAATTACATCAGGAGAAGAAACGATAAATTTTAAACTACAGGTGACAGGAAAAACCAAATTAGGTAAAAAATAGAATTTTAAGGAAACAGCTCAAAATTAGGGGTGCAGGCTGAAACACTTGGGACATAATGAAACTAAATCCAAAGCACGACTAAAAATCATGAGGAGCTCATACTTGGTCATTCACATTTTTGCTTATAAACATTTATATCCCTAAATAATGATTTGCTTCAACTTTTATTGCCCATCATTGTTTTATTGTCCAGCTTTATGCTCATTTAACATTTAACAACCCAGTGTACTTCCTGTTCTTCCTCACGCTGCATCAATCTAATTAAATTAAAAGTTTTAATGGACCAAATAACCAAAGAAAGAACATGCTGCTGTAACCCTTATCATATTTCACTGTCTTAATGGCACTGACATGTTCAAACTTCCTCTCAAAACAAGAGATCATCAAGCTCGGTATGGGCAGCGTTTTGCTGTAACAACATCAACATCTAACCTAAGTTTCATTAAAGTTAGGATACTGGTGACAGGACGTTTCCACCAACTCCACAGTAACAGAAAGTGTCAAGGTGGTAAGATGAGAGTTAACAGGTCTATTATAAGAAACCTCAAAACTCTGACTAACCAATAAACAATCGAAACCAAACCTTTTTCTTAGTAACTACTGAAAAAATCAACAAAAAAAACATAAAATCCAGTATTAGTTTATTTCACAAAACTGCAAAGGGAATACTTTATTTTTCACATCACTCGAGTCATGTGATCAACAACTAGATGACTGGTCCAAAAATTCAAACATTGTTCATTTCTCTATTTTCCATTCTAGCCCAGAGAAATGCTGGAATTTAATATTTTTCTAGACTCCAGGCGAATCCATGTGCTGTTGCTCTTCTGATGAGGTGGGAGGTTCTTGAATGTTCTTGAGGAACATTTATCTTCATCTTCCTCACTACATGTAACCAACTTGTACAGGTTTAGGCCTGGTGGCACTGAGGCTACAGTTTGCATGCATATTTCCTACACATTTTTGAACAATCTAATTCATTATGCATATTGGATTCTTTTAGTGAGCAGATGGAGACTGCAACTGGGAATTACCAACAAGTCATTACAGCAGCCTCTGCGCAGCAATGGCTGACTGATCCTGGAAGTGCAGGTCAAGCAGACATCCATCTGCAGCCCCCGGCTATCAATGACCGAAAACAAACCCATGCTCACTTGATTCTGCTTATTTCTTCTCAACACCTTGCAGGGCATTTTAATTTAGATTCATCTGGATTCTGCCAGCTCTGCTGTCCACAGAGGCCCGGCTCTGGAGTCGGTTCAGATTGTAGCGGTGGGTCCATTTGGAGGTGTGGGGGGGGGTCTTATTAATGGAGGTAGCCTGTGTGGTAATACATACACTAGAGAGGTCTAAAGAATATAGTGCCTGAACACAAAAGGGTTGACCAAGCATCTGTTGTGCATGAAATCTAATGTCTCAGCATCTTTCGAAGTTGCAGAATGTAAAAGTGAGATGTTATGACTTGATTTTAATTTGGAGAACACTCCCAGGACCAAACACACAGGTGTTAACGGGTTGTTGTTGTTGTTGTTGTTGTTGCTGATTTTAGCCAAACGGGCTGCAGAGTTTTAAAAATCTAAAATCCATTCTTGGGTTTGTTTCTTAATTATCACTTCGCTTTTTGAAATAAACTCATTGACCTAAATCAAGAGTGTCCAAACATTTGTCCAGAATACATTTGGTTATCACAACATATTATATTGTGATTTATCTTTTTACTTGCTCAACAACAAACTTAGAATGTAATATTTTAATTGAGCAAATAAAGGAGTATTATTTTAGTGGAAATGGAGGTGCAAATAAATCTTTTGAATATGAACAAAGGGAAGCTGGTCTAAATAATGAGAACAAGAACTGGGCCACTGTTTGTGAAAATGTTCATTGTATTTAGCCAAATGTAATATATTAACTACAGATTAAGATGCAGGAATAATCTCTGGAGAAATGTGGGCTCATTTACTGTGCAGTTAAAGAAAATACAAAATATCTGGTTATGAAAGACATACTTTGTGATTCTAACATTTTCCATTGTAATAATATTTTAATTTCTAACAATTTTGCTCTTATTAAATACAAATAAATCTGCGTCAGCCACCTGTACTGAGGGGGGAAGAAGGAGTTGCTCATTTTTATTATTGTGTCTTTCTGTACTCAATAAGTGAAGGAGAAAAGTCTCTCATCTAACCAATCAAAATACTCCTACAAAAACAAGTGGAAATAAATGTTTTATATCCCATCAATTACCAGATATTTGTTGAGATTTTACTATGTGAGACTGACCAATTTATTTAGTTTTCCCAGGAAGCCTGTTAGGAACAAACTTTTAAATTGAAAACAAAACCTTGGGTCTGTAAACCAATTATTTTTCATTTGCTGTGTTTTCTTTTATGTAAAATTAAAGGATGATGCTTATTAAAATCAGTACCTTAGGCAAGAAGTGTCTACCTAATTTGTTCCCAAAAAGAATATTACAGCTCTGTAAGAGCCAAGTAAACCTGACCTTTATAAATGTGAAAATCGCAGACTCTTTCTAGAATAAATGCTTTAACAAACACATCCTCCTTTCAAAAAAGTAAGAGTACTGGGAAAAAGAAAAAATCACCACCTTTTACCAGTTCAGTTTATCAAAAACCTGTAATTATTAACATAATGTCTAAATATGGTGCACCGAAAGTGTAATACCTGTCCAAATCAAATGAAATTCAATAGAAGACAAAACAAGCAGTAGATTAAAACTACTTTAAGATAGATATAGCATCCCTTCTCTCATTATTGTATATAAATGTAACAAATATACAATTTTAAATGAAGAGAATAAGAATTGTCACAAAGGAAAATAAAAACATTTTATTCATGTCTCCTTTTCACCCTGTTTCTTTTTGAGTTGACCCGCTGAGGTGTGCAGTGGAAAAAAAATGCATACAGCTGCAGCAAAGGTGTTGGGAGATCAGAAACATCAAGGTGTTGCAATGAGATATCAGAAAACTCAGCAAGTTTGATATGCTGCAGTAGGGAGAAATAAGAGCCGTATCTTGGAGTAGATCAGATGGGTTTCAGGCTGCATAACCCCAAGAATCAGCTTAAAAAAGAGAAAGAATGACAGATCTGCCAACTTTACATCAAAGTGGAATCACCCCTTCAGATGTTTTTCTCCCTTTACCTAAGAAACCACAAGATGTTCCTGATATCGAAGAGAAAAGACAGAAAGTTGTTCTGAAACACGTTCAGTCAGAATGGACCTTCACATAAAACCTGAGCTGTTTGCTTAATATCCGTTACTAAGTTTTCTTGTCTCCTTCTGGATGATTAGAAATTAAAAATTTATACCATAATTTCTGTTCTTTTGACGCAGGTCTTGGCTTGAAGAACAACCGAATAGATTGTGGTGTGAAGTAATAGCAATCTCAATGCCAGAGTTCTTTGCGTTTTTGATTGCCAACTCGTTCATGCACCAGGAGCTTTTAGGTTCTTTATTTTGTTTAAGTGAGTGTAACTAGAAACTGATTTCCTCTTGCAGCCATTCTTTTCTCAGTTGTGCAGTCACTTAGGCTTTGACAGAGTCTGACCCTGGAGCTCTCTGCTGTCTAAATCTCATTTCTCCAGTGTGGTAAAGACGGGCTCACTCCAGAGAACGGAGTAATAATCACAGAATATGGTGAGTCACACAGCCTGAGCACTTCATGGGCAGCCCTTATATGAAGCTGCATGGACATGTGCACTTGTGCTAAAAATGCAGTCTTGGAAAGCTCTAAGAGATCAGCACAGGAGCATGCACATGAATAATGAGACGGAGATAAGAGTGAATGAAAACACTGATAGAGTGATTGATTAATGTTTGCTTTTCTCCTTTATTGGCGCTACTGTTTAAATAATTATCTAGATACTGACTGTAGTTATCCTTCAGCGGTTTGCATATTATGAGTCATGAAACATTTTGGCAGGTATTTCTAAAAGACCTAAGGTCCATATATTTTTCATATGCTTCAATATTTTCTCGCAGCGGCACGGTGTCTGAATAAAATAAATTATGTCTTCAAAGAGAGCCTTTTTACACCTTCGCTTGTGAAATAAGAGCTAATTTTTTGTTTCCACAAGTTTTCATACACTGAATAATAAGACATATCCACGTTTTTTCTCAAGTTCTTAAGTGAAAGCAGACCAAAAGTTTCTTTTTTTCACATTAGTTAAAATAATAAAAATGATTAACTATTTGCTAAATGATACAATAATAAAAGAAAAATATGTAAAAGATTTACTAATTGATCTCTTAAAGCCAGAATCTTATTTAAATTTCCTAAATATTTGTTAGAAAACAACTGTATGACTTTCGTCAAATGTTCTGGTTTTCCTTCAATAATCTTCTGACGATACTTTTCAGGAGTTCTGACCCATTCCCCCGGACAGAACCGGTGGAATCGAGTCACCTTTTAAAATTTACCAACAAATTCTCTGTAGGATTGAGATCAGGACTTTGTGATCATGATAAAACATTGACTTTGTTGTCCTGAAGTCACTTTGTAACCACATTCAGGATTATTGTCCATTTGGACACAAGGTTTAACTTCCTGGCTGATGTCTTTAGATGTTGTGTCAAAATTTCTACAGAATGTTTTTTCTTTATGATGGTATTTATTTTATCAAGCGCACCAGCAAAACAGCCCCACAGCATGATGCTGCCACCACCTTACTTCCCAGCTAGAATGGTATAAGTTTCCTTGTTTTTACTTCAGATGGTCATTATGGCCATACAGTTCCACTTTAGTCTCCAGAAATTAACTCTTTATCTCTGTGGGCTTCCACTCATTGTTTAAGGAGACAGCAATCCTTTTCTATATAAACATCTGATCTGAAGACATTAAATCCTTGACATTTTTTTCCTCTTTATTGTGGCAAAACATCCAGAACCAATGTGGTTCTGTTTTTTTTTCCTCCTGGCTCAAATCAAATAGAGTCATTATGCAGTCAGGGGTCCATTTTTCATTTTTAATACATATGGGCCCCAAATTGTGTCTGGATCACCGATGGGAACAGTTAGATTGGGTTTTATACTTCAGAAAAAAGGCATTATCTTTATCATTATCACGTGTGTGTCTCTCTGCACATTCCTGTTAAAGTGTTAGAGGTGCAGATTATTCAATTCATGGAGTATTTTAGGTGTAAAAGAAGTGTGACCTTTTATTTTTGCACGCCTTAAGAGTGCAGAGGGACTAGAGAAGCTCCTCAACGTTGGATCTGGTGCTGGAGTGGAGGAGAGAGGGATTTATCAGACACCAGTGCTGAGCGGCCAGTTCTGAATAAATCAGAAAAATTAATGGAAGGAATCCTCTTGATATTGTCATTTATTCAAGCAGTTAAAAAGACACATAGGTGTCACATTATAACCACAAACATTATGTATTTTTGGGAATATTATGGGATAGACCAACATGCAATGGTGTTTAACTGTAAAGTAGAAGGAAAACAGTGTATATCTTTCAAAAGTCAAATGATAAAGCTCAATAGTGCGGCATGCAAATGTAACAGCCTACTTGAGTCAATACCTTTCTTTTTTTTTTTCTTTTTTTTTACAGTGCCTAGCATCTTAATAGTTCCCATTTCTTTTTGCAAAAAAAAAAACAAAACTCAGGTTACACAGTGAAAATTCACATCAATTTTAAATTGTTTCCATAGCAGCGACCTATGGGTCCATTCACACCAGGTCAACTTTGGCAGATTCCAACTCTCACTGGACAGAAGTTCAACTTTCCTGGAAGTCGGACCAAGCTGTGACACCTGTCATCCAGGGGACCAACAGCCAGTACCAAAGGGCCCGGGCTCCACAAAGGATCCAGCAGCATCAAATACTTTCTCTAAGCTCATAAAACACATGTAGACTGGATGGGCGAGCAGAACTCAGTAAGATGGTCAAAGTTTGAGTTTTATAACCCAACCCTGATTTAAAATCTCCATAACTTTGTTCCTAACCTGTCTGCCCTGTTCCTTGGTCTTTGTGATGTTTGTTCTCTGATCCAGCTGTTTTTTACTGAACAGCTGGATTTATACTGAGGTCAAATTATGCACAGATGGACTCTAATCTGCTGATTGGATGACTGGCTGCACGGATTTTATTTATCATATCAGTTCTAAAAAGGGTTGGGGGGCTAAACAGAGCTGCATTGCACACATTTCTGAATTAGTTTTAAATCTTCTTTTGAAAAACAAAACCCTTTTTAACAGACAGATACTGTATTTTGTAGTTATTTTGTAGAGGAGTATAAGTTTTACTTGTGAAAGAACCTTGGTGTGGAAGAAAGCAGCATTAATCTCAGCATGAATATCTCAAAAGTATTTCTCCAAAAACTGAAATATTTTCTCGTGCTGAGCTTCCATAGCATAAAGAATAAGCAGAGGGATTTCCAAACACTCCGCTGCAGCCGTTCAGACTCAGACAAACCGAGATGGTGGCTTCATGAGGTTTCTGCGGGTCAGTCACTAAATGAAAGGGCAAGGTGGAAGAGAAAGCAAAGGATTTACAAAAGCAGGAGTCTTACTGCACACCTGTATTTCCATCTGACCTTTAACCCTGAAGCCAGGAAACACTTACTTTTAAACCAACACACACTTTCTAGAAAAAAACCCAGCCCAGTTAAAACTACTCATTAGTGTCAACTGAATTTAAGAGACCTCAGGTAACATTTGAAACCATCAGCAGAGCGATGTAGCATGCTAGCGATGAATAAATGCATACCACACACTGATATAGGTGCATTATTCACTTTGAGAGCGTATCTTAAACCTGGAACTAGCAGCGCACAGCATGGATTTGCTGTGACTGGGCTGTTTCAAAGGACTTCCCACTCATCCTGCAATCTGAAGAGGGATCCAAGGGAATATCATCCAGGCAAAATAAAGATTTAAAGGGATGGAGATTTAAAGGGACTGTTCCCCCTTATGAATAAATATGGACTGCGCGTTCATCATGCACTTTTCACTGAGGGGGTTCTGCTTTGCACAGACTACGGCAGAGGCCGTCAGCGAAAGCACAAGCATAATAGGATTTCCATATGCAGAGCATTCAAATTCCTACCATTTTCACAAAAAAAATATATATATAAGGAATGAAAACATGTTTCTCTATGGCTGCGTTAAAGGCTTGAGAACATTAGACTTAAAAATTTTGGATCGTTTTAAATATCATTCATGTCAACAAATAAAAAGTACCTTAAAAAAAATCCAACATGTTGCTTTATTTGTAGAAATAATCATGACTCTGATCTTACAGATGTAAAGCAAAATGTTTTAAGGTAAAGGAATTAGATGCTAATGTCAGTGTTTTGTTTCACATTTCCTGCCAGGCTGAAAACAAATAATTTAAAATCCCAGGTAGCAGCAAATATCGATTTCCTAGAGATCAAAGGTCAAAGAGTTTCACTGAAACTCTCTGTTATCAGCAGAACTGTAAAGGATTACAGTAAAATCTCACTAATTGAAAGCCAAACGCAAAGAATTTTAAAAGACAGTTGAAAAGTTTTGCACATTTAACATTCACAGTTTAAGTTTGAGTAACAGCCCAGACTGGCATCTTTAGCTGCAGGCGAGCTGGAGGATATTTTCATTAAGTCGTCCTTCTGTCTTGAGTTGCTCTCTGGCATGAATAATAACAGACATGCAGCAACGATTGAGACAAGACCAGCAGGCATGCAGAACTCCAACTGCAGAGCCTGCTGAGCTTCTCTCTTTTATGCATTTTGTTCATGCTGCATTCTGGGCTCACACCTGATCAGTGATTAGTGCTTCAGAAAAAGCCTTTCATATATTTTTGAGGATTTCTGAGCCACCTGGGATTGTGTCAGGAATCAGGCATGACCGTCTGGACATCAATATAACATTTGATCCTCAAAGTCCCAAATTTATCATTTTAGCTGTCACCTGTCTTCCCTCTAGAGAGGCAAAGTGTGAAATATCCCCCTTAGCTGTTCCGCAGGGGATTACAAAAGTAAACTGCAGCTTTAGAGGGACAGGGGAGGTCACTGCAGCACATTCCTTCCCTCCTCGCTCCACTGTCCCTCTTGGTGACTCTTTTTACTCCTCTAAACTTTTGCTCTGCTCTCACTTCATCACTCTATTGACTCTATAGCACAAATGCATCCTGCCAGTGATAGTTACATCTGGGATTTATATGTGACCTTCCAGTCCTTCCTCAGTGTGCAAAGACAGATCCAATAGAGTGAAGACAGTCCCCCAAAAATTGCCTGTACTCATCCAAAAAAAATTAAAAATGCCCCTGCTAAAGAGGCTCTGATAAGTCTGTTGAAATGTTACAGATAACCAGTGCAAGTTAGTCAAAACTAAAAATAATAATAAAAAACTTTCTTCAATAGTTTTTTCTATTTATATTTCAGTAATACCGTTTGTTTACCAGATGACTCTAATGCCATCAGCACACGGGAAGTAAAGAAGTACAAGTACTGTAGTAGTACCTCATTTTGGTCTTCCAGTTGAACAAAAAAGGCTCATAAATCTAGTTAAAGAACAGAGTGTAGTGCGAGTGTTGTGCGGATGTTCTAAGCAGTCTTTAGTTGCTGTAAAGAAGCTGACACTGATTGTTGTTTTTGGCAAAGAGCGATGGCTTAGCAGGCTACTTCAGCTACTGACCTCAGCTCCTTATCATGCACTTCTGCAAAAAAGACAGGAAGGTATACAAAGGCTTCCAACAGCCGCATTCCCACAACGCCAAGTTTTCAAAAGGTTCTTTTCATCCAGCTAATGAGCCTCATCAGAACGCATATTTCAGTTTATTAATTATGACACTAAATATGACTGATTCCTTCACTTCTTACAAGACATTTTTCCCATATTTTAAGTGAAATAACCTGCCAGTGTAGCTAGACTTTATTTAAATCAGTTTTAAGGAGTGACTGACATAAAACAAGCTTCTATATCTTGCTAGAAAGTTACTTGTATGTTAGTTTTATCTTATTTCAAGTGTACTAAGATATTTGCTCTAAAATTAGACCAAAAATATTTGGTAGATTTTGTGTTTTTGTAGTGTGATTGTTCCCGTTTACAGTCAGGCAACCAGCAACTGGTGCTACTGGAACTCTATACACTGGCCATGCTAACAGTGCAGCGCCACAGCTAGCTGCAACAGGAAGTTAGAAAAGAAGTGGTTATAAATTGCTTATAAAACGGACTGCTTTTTTAACTGTTCTTTTTGTCCCTGTAGCAAACTTGAGCAGAAACCTTTGGACTGTTATCAGTAGTTTTAGTCATTGTTACTATAACATTGGTGACTAATCACCACTATGAAAAGCAATCCAGGAAAAACTTTAGGAAAAAGTTAAAGCATTAGCCCTTTGCTTTGCTGTGTGTTTTATGTAGAATAAGATTTGTACTAAATTTCAACACAGTTTCTCCCAGTGCATCTGGTTGAAAAGTACATTTTTATTTCTTCCTCCAACTTGATCCCCATGGAAGTGAAATTATTGTCTCCGTAAGTTGTTTAGTTCCTTTAGCTTCTAAGGCATTGGTGCTGCTGCCCCAACAAATGGCTGCAGACTGCTAGAAAATGTCACTACTGAAACGTACAGCTTGCATCTTCTTGTGAACAGCTTCAATATCGTGCTTTTAGTCACACCTGTCAAGAGGGTATTTCAGTATAATAACATTGTAATATATTTGGAAAAAGAAAAGCTTGTTTACCAGTCTGCAGTGATTTTCATTCAGGAGAGATTTGCGACGAACTCAAAAACAGAATCTATTTTGGAAAACACTACCTTGTGTCAAATACAAATCAGAGCCACTTTTCTAAAGCCTTCAGGGACATTTAGCTCTCCAAACAGAAGTCCTCCTAATGTCCCCACAAGGTGAAAGATCAGCTGAAGGCCATTATTCCTCTGTTCTCAGTTTTCACTCTTCTCAAATGAGAGAAATATCTTCATTCTAAATAAAATGTATGAATAAATAAATATTTTTATGTTATCTGCTCAAGGGCATAAGCTTTCACTCACACAGATATTTCATGATCCTTTTCTCAAGGCCTGAAATAAAGATGTCTGGGTCAGCATGTTGATCTGCTGATCTGTGGTACTTAAAAGTTCAGGCCACTGCCTTCAGTTTGAATGAAACACTATAAGCTTCTTCGTGGTGTGCAGAATGCAAGGCCGACAGTTTTGAAACTGTAAGGCTGCTTATTGTCAATAATTTCACTCATAAATTTTAAAGCAGTTCCTTTAGCATCAACACCTGTGGTAGGAATTACATGCACCTGTTCTAAATCTTTCATTACTGCTCTTTGGTTTTTCCTGTAATAGTAATGAGAAAATAAAAACTGGAATAGATTCTTTACAAGTTACAGCTGAAAAAGTTTCCTGACTAAGGTCTAGTATAATAAAATTTAATTCAACCAGTTGAGTTATAATGCAAAGGTATTTTGTTCAGTCAATGATCAGTGTAGGTCTGCAGATTATTTCAGCAAAGCCAGATGAGTTGAAGTTAGCATTAATTCAATTTAGCCCATGTTGAGCTTATCAGTAGTTAAAGCTAAACCAAATAAGAAGTCTGAGAACTAACATAAAAATAGAAAGTTATGACCTGTCTGATGAAAGACACAAAACAAGAAACTAATTAAGGGTAAGGAATTTAGTGAAGCGGTTTCAGTAGCAGATATGGGAATACTTTTCTTCAGGTACAACAGGGAAGCTGGTCAGCTTCATTTTCGACAAACATCATTTCTTGGAGAAATCCATTCCTACTTTCTAGTAACAAACAGAAGTAGAAACACGTTTGGCATTCATGGCATGATCAGACGTGAATTATGGAGAAAATGGAGTGGGAGCTGAATTTTCTTCCCACGTTGTTTGGACTACACACCTGCTGGCAAGCCTGGGTCTTTGGAGAATTTCTCATGAGGACACAGCATCGTGAAATGAGCCATTAAAATGCATTCCCAAAATTAGAGCTACCTGTTTAGCTCAACTCAAATAATCACCTCATCAAAGCCCCAGAGCAGAATAAACAAATTACAGAGCTAATTGGAGCCAGTATTTAGCAGCTGCACAGACCTTGTTTCTCCAATTTAAAGTTTAGAAATTGAACTCAATTTTTGAACGTTTCCCCTAAAATAATAAACAGAAAGAGTTCCAACATTACTTGCTTTGAGAGAGTGTTTGGGCCAATGGCTGCCACAGGAGATTAGAGGATTTCTCAAACATACATGAATGAATCACACAACACTCCAGATCTGATGAGGGAATATGATTCTAACTTGATATAAAGCTCAGAAAAGTAGATTTTACACACTACTTCCTCCCCTCCTTTCAATAAAATTAATCGGTATCGATATTGCCTACTCATTTCTGCTCAATTTTCACCTCTTCAATGATCCTTCTGGGATTTGTCCCATTGAACTCGATTTCTTTCATTTTGGCCAATCAGCAAACAGAAGGAAGAGTCCTAAGCAATGCCGTTGTTTCTCCTGCTTTTGCGAAGCTTCCTGTACGATTCAGCTGGCACATTGTACACGCCACGACTAAACGTTGGCAATTGGCTAAAATTAGACCCAACCGTTTAAAGGGAACATATTATGCAAAATTCACATTTTGCACTTTCTTGTACTTCATTTAGGTTTCTGCTGCTTCTAAAATTACCCCAAACACTAAAAAAAAACATTTAGCAGTTTTTTAGCAGTAACTTAATGTTTTCTGGTGTCTCTGTACCAAGCAAACTGGTTCTCCCCAGGCGTGATACGATAAGGGACACAAATACATTTACAAAGCATAGTAGGTTTAGAACCTAAAAGTGGTTTGTGAAACTTTAGATACAATGGTCTCAATTTGTGTTTTGGCAAAAACAATAATATTGACTTGGACTTTGTTTACCTTTCTGTGATGTTTAAAATTCAAATCCATTTTGCTGCAACAAATACTTTCCAAAACCTTTGGTGCCTAACGCTCTTCTGCTCCAGCACAGGATCCATTCCTGTGGCCTCAAGTCGATCATTAAAAGCAAAATAAAACAGACTGCTTATTAACAGACTCCCAAGATCTGCAGTTGCTATTCAAAACAAAGCCGTACTGTGCCACGGTGTGATGTTTGCTGGGAATGGGCAATGGGCAGCGCTTTGGACAGAGAATTAAAGATCCATTAAAACTGAAGCGCTTCCTTCTCCTTTCCAGGGAGCAGATGAGCAATTCGTTAGGCAGACAGCTTGGAGAGTGCAGAGCATTTGCTCATGACTGACTGCAGTGGATCCTTGCTCTCTGAGCGCTGAATTTCAGTATGTTTGATGTTGAGAACAACCTCCATCCAGCAGGTTGCTAAATAATTAAAAGTGCATTTGATTTGTCTACCTCCTCATTTCTTCATTAAGCCATACTGAAGGGGCAGCTGTTAAACTAAATGTGGTGGGTTTATGTTAGTTTATGTTAGGAATGTTGCGCCTTCTGACTAAATGTCTTCTTTTTAAGCATAATCACTGTTCTGTGCATCATGCAAATTGGTATTCCAGATTTTAATTATATAGAATTATGTTTATGTAAGTCACTGTAATTCTGTATCCTCAAACTGTGACTGCAGAGTGTAGATAAAGGTTGTTAAAAGATGCAAGGAAATAGTGCACATGAATCATAAATGCTATCATATAAATGTTACTGCTAAAGTTGATTATCTGCCATGAATGAAAAACAAATGTGAAGATATGAAAATGTAATTTGCAGAATTAGGTATGGCTTGCAATAGGTCTGACCAATAGAAGATGGGAAAGTGCCACTAATATGATCATTTATGGTTGGATTGTGCAACAAAAGGCAATAGTGGGAAATAAATGCAAGCTTTCTTCATTCTTAGTTGAATTGTGACGGTTGATAAGAGGTCAACGCCCAGCATTCAGATGGAAGACTGAAAGTTTGAAGTGTATGTCTGAATGATCCTGTTATGCTTCATATTTCTAATAAACCCCTTCTAACACCCTGAGTACATTAAACATATATTTGGAAAAATCAAAGTCATAAATGTACTCTCTCCTGCTTGTCCAAGTTAGAAAGAATCGATGGGATTTTCCTTCAGTTTTAAGTGAACAATAGAAATCTGGATGATTTAGAGAGAATAGCAAAGAAAGTCAAGTTTAAAGGTTACAGAATAAGTATGTCCTTCTCAATGTTGATTCTCACAAATGTTCTTGGAGGAAAGAAGAATACAGGGAAATCTTGTTGGTGCAAATTGGTCTAAAAGACGTTTCCTTTTGTTATCATTGACATTCAAAATACATTGCCGTTGTCCATCCCCTGATCTCAGTAAGACTGGAGAGAAAACCAAATGTTCTGCACTGGGAAAACAAATTTGAGAGTAAATTGCGCGATATAAAGAAAACGTGATGCGTCTCTAAGACGGCGCCAAGAGACAGCCTGCATGACGAAAAAAGAAAAGGCTCAAGAATGAAGCCTTGTGGTTCCCCTCCTGGGAGGGCAACAGAGGAGGAGAAAATATTAACAATCCATCTATTATTCAGACTCTTTCCTACGCCTTTCCTGAACATCGTGATGCTGAAGGTTCTGATTTCAGAGGTGCGCTAAAGTGAGTATTTTATCTTGGTCAGTGATGAATTTTATGGGATTAAAGTTGTTTTTCTATCTTAGCTGTTTAAAACATCAAACACAAATGTTGCTTGGAGAACGTACTGGATTTCTAAAATTTTTAATCATAATTTGACAGAAATAAAGCAAAAGAACTGACAAAACTTGTGCATGTAGCCACAAACTTTACATGGACAAACATTGAATGCCTGAAGAGAATGATTTCATTATCATGTACAAGCAATCTTTAATAACAAACAGAAGCAGAGCTGAGGTTTAAAAGTGGGACACATAATGTGTGTGTTTGCTCTCTGTGCATCTGCAATGCGTCGCATTACACCAAGCAATACACTGGTGTCTTAGTCTTCTGGAGTACAACTGGATTCATTTCTCTTCTGTACAGCAGAAACCATTCATCACTCCTCCCCATATCCTCCAGAAGGTCAAAGGTTTACTCCCTCTTTCTTTTACCCATGTGGAGAAAAACAGCAGAGGAATTTTAAGTGATGACAAGATTAGGTTAAGGATAATACTGAAGCATAAATGGACTTTTAGCTTGTAATGGTGACCAGGGGGGTCTTGTACTTTTTGAAATGGAATTGACATTGTGTGACTTACATAACTTTAGTATGACTTCAGACATGTTGGAGGGGAGGCATGTTGCTTTTCCAGATCTATTCCACTTACCAATGTCCAATTATGTTTTCCTAATATTTCAATTAGTTTAACTTACCACTTTAGCATCATATCTTATCAGACCAAGTGAGAACGACTTTCCGTTTTGCTTCCCCAACAGGGCAGCAAAAATCATGAACATGGTCCTAACTTTAGTTTATTTCTATGTGAAGATTCATATTCAAAGAATACTATTTGTTGGTTTTGGAGTTAGATATTGTTAAATATAATCAGTTTCTTGTTTCCTGACTGGGTATAGAAGGCAGCTTCTTGCTTTTTGTTGGTGATGATGTTGATGTCACACCTGACCTGCAGAAAAAGAATAAATCCACCTCACTCTTTTATAAACATGGTTCTCCATTAAATATCGAGTCCCTTCAAAAACCAATGGTTTTACTCTAAAAGCAAGCATGACCTGAATATAGTTTAAAATCTCCTTCCAGTTTAATTCAGTTTATTTATAAAGCACAACAAAAGTCCAGGCCCACGCATCTGAGCTTTGATTTTATTTAGGCACTAAAGGATGAACATATTTTTTCACATATATGTATATTTTACAGTCATCAGCATGCAATTCTTTCCGCAAAATGGAACCCAATGACAGGAGAAAGAGAAAATAAGGGTTCCTATAATGGATCCCTGAGGCATCCCACAGCCAAAACACACTGTAGGTTACACAAACTCATTAATGCCGACACAAAATGCTCCATCAGGTCCGAACAAAACCACTCCAAGGCTGCACCTCTAATACCAACTCTCAAAACAATACCATTTAGGTATGTTTTTGCTGAGGGAATAACATTATAATACAATGTTAGGCTCAACAAAAAGACAATTTTACATATTACGCCCCCTTTAATAACATTTGTCACACTACAGGCACAAATGTTATTACACTTAATTTGGATTCCATATGTAAGACCATCAAAAACTGCAGCATTATGGCAAAGTGGAAGGAATATTATGCATGTTAAAATTTGCTCATACTCCGTCAGATTAAATAAACAGCACCTTTTAACTGTATTTTTTAAGATGCAACACATTCTCAATTAGATTTCGCTCTGGTCTTTGACTGGACCCCTCCATCATATTGTACATGAACATATTCGTAAGTCAGTACAAGAAAACAAGCTAATGACACCTTTATAATTAAACCATTACGGAAGTGTCCTCATCATGTAGGATTAATTTAGGCCTTTTTTATTAGTTAATGCTTACTAATGCTTCTTATTTGAAAAAAAAAAAAAGTGGAGCACACAAGACTTGAGAACGCAGCGTTGTCAAACGCAGCATATTTGTGTTGCGTAATACACACGGGCCATCTTGTTTAGACAAAGTGTGGAAGAAGTGACAGCAGTGAGAGGAACGGGAGTGATGCCTCTTTCATCAAAGAGCCTGCTGAATTATTCAGCCAAATTAATCAAAGTTCATAAAAAATGTAGCTCTTTGACATGGCACCGCCTCTGTGACAGACACATCCTTGCAAAATTAACCATGAAAAGCTTATGTGAAATCATGAGAGGTCCTTTCATTATTAAGGAACTCCAGGGTTTGCACTTTGAAATAAGGAATTAATAAGTGGAACTGAGGGACCCAGAAAGCCATGTCCTGGTTTCCTTGAACAGAAATCAAATTTGTTACTTGACATTTTTTGAAAACAAGTTCAAAACAAGACATGAATAGAATATTGGAAATGTCATCCGAATTCAACATGAAATGCCAAATGTTTGATGCATTCATGTCCTAATATTCTATGTAATCGTTCTATGTTCCATGCTAGAAGGAAAATTCCCGACATTTCTTCACAGATTTTAATGTGATTCAGTAAAATACAAATGCAAAGTACAGAATGAATGTTTTTATGGCTTTATGTGTTAGAAATCTGTCGTAGTTTCTTTCGTTAAAGAGTTTGACTTTTATAACACTCATCGTTTATCACATAATATTCATCTTTTGTTTGTTTGCAACCCCCATTTTCCTCTCAATTGTAGTTTAGTTTATAGCAGGTAAAATAAGAATAGAATATGTCATAATTTTTCAACATATTTGAACATATTTCTATTGATGTTAAAATTTCACAAGGTGTAACAATCAAATTAAAGTGTGTATAGAAAGAAACCAAAACAAATAAGTTCAAAGTACAGTACACATATATGTATTGTGTACTTGTAGATTTATTGTCAATTAAAGGCAATGAAGAAACGAAAAGTAATTTTTTATTTTTTATTAGGCTCTTATTTTCTTATATTAATCACATTTTTTGCTTCCTTCCATTTGTTTCCAATTATCTGTTCTATTAAAATATTATATATTTCAAAGCAGTCGCTGATTTAGCTTAGCAGGTTTTTAAAATTATTTACCAGTTTTAGTTTTTTCATTTTTTTCCCATTATCCATGTGTTTTGAATTTTTATTTTCAGTCATTTGGATTTCTATGACTGTACCACAACTTCTAGGATTAGAGTTTGAAGAGTTTCTTATTTCTTATAAGTACGTCCCCAGTTTTGCTCTCTATCTGGCTGTAAAAATATATTCCTTACTGAGAGAAACACTAAAATAAACTCAGTTATGTTTTTGTATATTTTATGTTTAGTTTATTATAACAATTAGTTTGTTTGTTTTTTTCAAAGATATTATGCTGGGGATAAGAATTTGACACTAAAGATCTGTTAATTAGCAGGTTTCCTGCTAGACTCAGCTGCTCTGGGAACTTATTCCAAAACTGTTGTTAGAAAGAGAAAGAATCAGAGCAGATAATGAGTCTGAGTATCACTTTATTTGCATTACTCACTTTGCTTAACAGCCGCTCTTCATCTTTTCCCCTGACTTCAACCTTTTTTCTTTTAGAAATGTGTAACTACAGTTTAATCAAGGCGCAAAACTGACTTGTTAAGCAAAATTCACTAAGCAATAGGCACCAAAGTGTCACATTACCTGTTGTTTAAGACTGAGTTACATCTTCACCTGAAATAATCCTAGATGTTGTTTTTAATCAGACAGTTTAAGACTGAGCTCAGTTCCTCATAACATAGCCAATACTAAATGCAAAAACAACACATATCAGTGAATTGTGCAATGAGCTCTCAAAACAATGAATCTTAAATTTCACTATAAATTAACTCTTTTTAGCTCAGATATTGCAGCTAAAACATAACTGTGGGTCTTTTTATTGCTAAATTCTATAAAGGGAGGAGTGAAGAAATAAATATCAAGACTTGTTTACATATTAGGTATTTACTGACAGAATGAAATGTGTACTTATCTCTGTAGTTCTCCAGAAAATAGAGCTGTGTACGCTATACACTGACAGCGTATCTCCTGGGTATCAGGAGCGACAGATTAAATTTACATTTGAAACAAACCATAATTTCCTATCAGCGCTACTACGTAGTTTGAAAGAGACACCGCCAATATCGCTTCACAGTAGACTTACCCACATGTGAGAAACACTCTCAAAGGCAATATACGCTTCATTAACAAGATGTCTCAAGGATAATATCCCAAACAGAATTAATTTAGTGCACATAAAAGAAAATCACAGTTTAGTATGAATCATGATGTCCAACCGTATCAGCATGGCAACTCGTATGGATTTGTGCTTTCAGAGTCAGCTCTGAGTTACAGAGTTCAAAATGGGCCTTTTTATACCCAAGGACAGAAGTGCACAAATATGTACACAGCACACTGAGGACCTGCTCTTCAACAGAACTGACTTCTGTTTATCTACTGATAATACAAAAGGTGCAGGTGAGACTGCAGGGTGAACCTGAAGAGCACTATGACCTTTACAGGTGAACCTAGTGGGACCTTCTCTAGACCTTTGCAGTTGCCCAACTGTCTCACGTTTCAGTAGATTTTGCGCAAATATTTGTTCTAACATTTTCATTTTTATTTCACCTTTTATTTATGCAGGTTGTCTCATTGAGATCCAAGATTTTACTTTCAAGAGAGATCTGTTTAGAGAAAAACAAAATTACAAATGTCAGCAAAACAAACAATTAAGAAATTTCACACCGTTAAATAAGACAATAAAATATGAGCTAAAAACAAGAACAAATTGCATATTGTTTTTGTCTTAAATGAATTGCCCAAAACAATCAAAGTGGCAAAGCAGAAAATTACACACAGAGCTCATAAGAATAACTGAAATAAAGACATACTATAAACTTTAAGTCTATTCATGAGACTTTAGCACAAAAATACAAGAAAAATCTTTTTAATCAAATTTACAAACTATCACATTACCATAAAATGTTACACATGGAGTTTATCTGCTTCTAAAGAAAACCTTAAATCTCACAAATTCCTGTCATGTTTTCATTGAAAGCCAAAGAAGTGGTTTAATTTGTCTCTGGCTTCTCAATCGGCTCATCTTTAATTCACAAATGCAACAGATGGATTTCTGTGAAATCCCCTATGTGTATAATTATTTATACAGTGAGGAGAATTTTCATTTTGTTCACTTTGCAGAACTGCTCTAGAGATTTCCATGTACAATCACATCGTTCACACCCTTAAAGGAAGAGAAAAGGTTCAGGAAATAAGAAACTTAATATGCAAAGAAAACATTTTCTGTTCTGCAAGTTCTTCTGTGAAGAAAGAAGAGAGGTCGGCAAGCAAATTAATTACTATGCCCTCTCCTGTGTCTATCTTATCTCACATTCAGGTGCTTAGATTTATTGGGTTTTGATGTAATTTTTATTGTTTTTTTCCCTCTCAGATTTACTGCTGATCATATATTAGATCTATACAATTAGCCCATAAAGTCCAAAATTGGTGGATTTATAAACTGGCTAATATTTCAAAGCATCTGGGATGTGCTGTGGTGGCGCAGGGCGTTAGCATGTCCCACGTTTGGAGGCCTTAGTCCTCGACGGCGACATCGCGGGTTCGACTCCCAGTAACCCTTGCCGCATGTCTTCCCCCTTCTGCTCGTCCTCTTTCCTGTCAGCCTACTGTTGTAAAAATACAAACCACTAGCGCTGCAAAAACTATTCGGAGAAAAATATATATATATATATATTTCTAAGAATCGTGTGAGAACATCAACTCAAAATGTTTTAATTTTTAAGGCTTTTGACACCCAGATTTTAAAAATAGCAGCGTCTTCACAGCAGGCAGTGATTGTTCTGAGAAGCAGATCATCATCGGTGCTCATTTTCCTTTGAAGAATTTAAAACTCTTAGGGGTGCACAGCGTACGGCAAGGCAATATCCTGACTCTTCCAGAAGACAAGTCCATTAAAGCACCTGTGGGAGTATTAGACCCATTATCAAAATCCTATTAGCTATTCTACATCACTGCATGTCAGTGTGAGTTGATGAGTATCAACATAGTTTAGGTTGTGTATCTCTGGTGAGGTACATGTGAGAACTAAGATCAGTTTTTCTTTTTGAGCGTATGAAAAACACTGCCTCAGTCTTCCCATAACTCTCGCCATCAAGATATTGACATTTATGCCTGAAGACTTGATAATTAAATACTCTGAGCAGGATCATTTGGATTGAACTTTGCAACAGATATTAAAAGTTTCCACGAGAGAGCAACTGTCTCAAAGACATTTTGGAGAAAAAATAATTTTATTGCATATTGGATTGATTGGGAATGTCATTTTGTTAAATGAGGACGAGCCGTTAAAATTAAATAGATATACTTTGCTTCTTTCTGAATCAAACAAGACTCAAATTTTATTTCAATTAACAAATGAGTGAAGTCGGTAAGCGTTTATTTTTACTGACGTAGCAGATAAAGTTGACTGAGAACAATTTTAGGTGGAGCCTTGGCGTTTTCCATTGACCTCACATATACACTGTGGCACATAACTAAATTATTAGTAGAAAAAAATCTAACAGCAGATTTTTTTTTATATCTATAGTTAAAATATTCAAAAGAAAATTAATTTTCTAGATTTAGAGTACCCAGGCACAATAATACTTGACCTGCTATTAGCTGACATTTCAGAAGAAGCCAGTCCTAGTGAAATCTGCATGACTGCAGCGCTCCGGACAGTAGCAACCAATCACAGCCAGGACGAGGGTTTTAGCGCTGACAATCATGCTCGTGTGCACCAATATTTAATCTAGCAGCTTTTTATTTTCACCTCTTTACTGGTCATCAAAATTCATACAATCAAAAACTCCAACTTGTGCAAAGCAACTACCAATAGTTGCTTAGAGGAAATATTTAAAATAATTATAAAGCATCAGTTTTTACTTGTTTCCTAATGTACTTGATTTGAAAATGTTCTACTATAAATTCCATTATTTAAAAAAAACTGTAGCTAATTGATCCAAGTGAAAGAGTAATATGCATAGTAAATGTTTCCAACCCTAATTAAAGCAGGGTCCTTTGTGGATCTGTGTGTCTACTGCTTTATCACACTCACACACACACACACACACACACACACACACACACACACACACACACACACACACACACACACACACACACACACCTACACACACACCAAACTAGAATCTCCACAGAACATCTGACAAGTTTAACGTCTATAATTTAAAAAGTCATGCAGCTGCCTCTAGGCAGTTTTGTTCCCACTGTATTCCTTTATTCTCCTGGTTTAAACGGAAATGTCTCTGTGATGCTCGCTGACTGGTTTACATCCTGCTCTCTGTTCTTATCGTCTCCCCAGTTACACATCGTATGGCTCTCTGCATGCTGTCCCAACTGTTGGCATTTCTTTTCAAGCCTGCAAGTTTGTTCAAAGCCTCCTAGAGGACGAGGGGCTGATTTGCACCCACATTAATATAATCTTGTCTTGCCATTTCAAGCTGTGTTCATTACGCTGTTAGTTTTATGGGTTCTTTTAGAGAAAAGACTTGGTTGAGCCTTGGTGTTTTCCAATCTTTCTAACCCTGGAAAATCTTAGAAAGATTTCTTAAAAAGGGCATTGAAGGAGGATGTGGTGGCAATCTGCTTTGGGGTGCTAGTTGGACTTTTCTTCTTTTCTCTGCATCTTCTTTTCTGTCTTTCAAATAAATAAAAAAATTTGTTTTAAATATATTTATCCTATGGATGAATTCACACAAACAGTTTTTAGTCTGGTTTAATCAAACTGGTTTGTCTAGAAATTCCAGTTTGCTGTGGAGCTGTGAATGTATTATCAAACTCTGATGGGGTCCACCTGAAAACCTTGATCTCGGTTCGGTGGAAGTGAACTCTGGTGAGGATAGAATTCAAAAACCGGAAGCAGGGCATTCTGGGTAAATAAAACCAAAAACAAACAATGTCCTTTATCTTCTATTTATCCAACCTGGATAAGTGGAAGATTATAGACATCATTTCATAACCACTTCTTCACATTTGTTCAATGTGGAACCAAACAGCATTAATATGCATTTAGTCTTGCTGGTGCAAAGTTTTTATTTCGTGTTGGGTATTTGTCCTTACTCTGAAAAAGAATGACAAACCAGATCTAGGGAATCGATTGCAGCAAAGGTTCAAACTGGTTGCAACTCAGCTGGGAGCATTTAGGTCAATGTGGAACGAACACTAAGCAGTCAGCCATCAAGTCGCCTACACAGCACTTTATTTATTTCAGACCTCCTTTTGCTGCCTTGTTTTCTACTTTTATAGGCCTCTCTGACTAAGTGTTTGTCCAACACATCTTGTGACCCTTTATGAAGAAAAGAAATGGAGGCGTAAGGGGAGGCGCTGTATGTGTTCCCCATCAAAATGAACAGTAAGACTTTTAAGGTTGGGTTATGTAAATTTTATATAAATGTTTTTTTACATCTTTGTTGAAACTGTCACCAAATAAGAACAGCACAACACCAGACAGATAACCTGTGAAAATATCAAACACCTCTCAGAGCTAATATTACAGTTTAAAGAAATGCAACACTTCTGACCAAAACCAACCAATCAGAGCCAGGGGGAGGTTCTTAGCGCTGTAAATCATTCTCAGGTACAAGCTGCTCAATACATTAAAGACAGAAAACCAACTTACCAATACAGGAAAACTGTTTATCCGCCGTCATCAGTGGCCATGCTAACTAGCCTTAGCATTCATGGCAGACTCTGTTGTGGTGAACCAGCTGTAGGCAGCAGAGAGAAAGGGGGAGGATGTGAGCAGCATGTACATGAAGATGATTGACAGTGCTAAGACACTCTTTCTGTCTCTGATAGGTAATTTCTGATGGAGCAGTTTATTTATGCAGAATTTTTCACAAATTGTCTGACTCAAATTATTATTTGATGAAAAATAATACATACTGCAGCTTTAAGAACAAATAAATGGAAAACTTAAGAATGCCTTTTTAACATAAAAAAGCTAAAATTTGTGAATACTTTCAACTCTACAAAGGACACTTAAAAATGTTTATTTTATAGTTCAAACACCAAATATACCTTAATATGCACAGTAGAAATTGTCTTAGCACCATTGCAGGAACTAACATCCAGGGTCTTCCTTAGCTCTCTGGGTTTAGCCAATCAGCACCAAGGAAAATTAATGCCATTCCTGGGTTGGCTGTTTGCAAATGCCAGTCAACAGTTGTCCAGTAGCATTGACTCCAGATACTTCAGCTTCTTACGTTGCATTTTTTTCTTTTTTCAAATGTTTTATTCTCTATGAAATAATTTGGGAATCGGCGGGTTTTCCGCAAATAATATGGAGTTAAGTTCCACAGAAATATCTGTGAAAATGTGGATCCGTGAATATTACAGTAGCTGTTTGCTGTACTATTAATAAAAATTCCAAATATGAGCACCAAGTAAGAATGGAAAGCTATTATAACATTTTATTTTAAAAAAATGTGCTTATGTCTAATTCCTATTTGAATTATGGATTTCTGAAATAACTAAGAATTCAATGTGTGATGGAGGAGCATTCACGAGTTTGAATGCACTGATACAGTGAAGTCTGTACCTGCATGCAAGCACACAAACATACACACATCCGATAAAACTTACTCTTTGGTTTCAGGACAAACTGCCGCGTTTCGTCACAGGTTAACACACACATTGTTCCTGACTCGGCTGTCATTTCCATTCTAGCTTGTAATTTTGCAGATTATATAGATTATAGAAAGACTGTATTTGTTGGTAGTTGGAAACCAAATAATCATAAATGTAAAAATTGGACATCATTTGTCTTGGATTGCAGCGGGATCAGTCCAAGAGGGAAACCCAGACCTCCATTTCCCCTGCGTCATTCTAAAGCCTGATCTGGGTAACTTCCCAGGGCATTCCCAGACCATGAGGGATTCCTAGTCCCTCTGGGAATTTCCCCAGCCTCCCAGTGGGATGTGCTGGGAAAACTTCCAAAGGGAGAGGTCCTGAACGTATTCATCACGCCAAAGGTCCAGGGGATGACAAAGCTCATAATTCAGCTGCCCTGTTAAAGAAGCTAAAAGGTGAGATTGTTTTTTTGGTTTTGTTTTGTTTTTTCTTTTTAGTCACCAGTGATTTAAACTAACCTTAACTGTGATAAGTGAGTACATTAGATATTCTGGTTTTTGTTTTTGTTGTTGGTAACCTGATGGATGAGTTGTTAAATTAATTGGAAGATTCACCACTTTTCCATATTCCTGAAAAATCGTATTAACCTTAATCCCAAGACATGAGAAATGGCTTTGTAAATCTTTTCCTTCCCAAAATGAAAGTCAGTGACCATTTCTCATTTATACTTCATTTTCCTTTCTGGATTTTTTGACCTACTTCATGCTGTCTGAAATGTTATATTTAAGTGATTTATTTATTCAACAGGTCTGGCCATCTTTGGGTCTGAGTGTAGCTTGTGGAATTAAACCAAGAAATATGCAGTGAACCCAATGTATTAATTATGTAACTGCTTTTTGTATGAGCTCATATTACTTGAGTCTGATCTTGAAATTAGCTTGTTGATCTCAAACATTGTGACTAAACCTAAATCAGTCAAAGGCCAATCCTTTGTCATAATAAATCATAAATCAAATTACAGGAACATTAAATTAAATTCAATAACACATTTCAGAAAATTACACTGAACAGGGAAACCCCATATTTCAAACTATGTTGCAGTTTGTTAAATGAAAAGGCACAACTATTAGTGATTTGCTATTAGTTTAAAATGTCATTTTTCATTCATGTTTTGCAATTTTCAAATTTTCTGGGACACTGGATTTCGGGTTTCCATCATCTGTAAGCCATAATGATCTCAATTACAAGAAATAAAGGCTTGAAATATCTCACTATGGGTAATGAATCTATGCAATAGATGAGTTTTACTTTCTCAAATGAGACAATATGTCAACTTTCTCACAATATTCCAATTTATTAAGATGTTCCTGTATTGCCTTAATGTTTCTGCTATCCAAATGTTGCATAAGTTGAACCCTACCAGGTCACTGGACTTTGCTGCTGCAGCCTCCACACCGAAAGAAAGGCCACTGTCCTTGCCACACACCTCCAACTATAATTACTTGGCATTAAAACTTGCTTTTGGAAAAAAGTGCTCATTTTCTCTTGCATAAGAAGAGTGTCAGTGAATAGCCTGTGGTTAAACTCCCTGTAATAAGGTGATTTTTCAAACAAGCCTAATGTGGGGTTG
Source organism: Alfaro cultratus (assembly GCA_903066825.1). Lineage (NCBI taxonomy): Eukaryota > Metazoa > Chordata > Actinopteri > Cyprinodontiformes > Poeciliidae > Alfaro > Alfaro cultratus. The sequence goes on from CAEFZX010027088.1 coordinate 25,357, forward strand.
AACAGGGTGAAGGTTTTCAGAGGAGGACAGTGATGACACATCAGAATACATCTTTTCGGCCCACTAACTCAGCTCCGCCTGCTTTCACATAGCCTCGGATATTTTCTTTGTTTTTCCATCTGGCAGTCTGACTGGAGTGATATTACAGCTCAAGTAACCACTGAAAAGAACAGGATAAGTTCAGTGGTTCAGTCAGGGAATCCCTCCTCAATGCCTTTAGACTTTGAGGATCAGCTTCGTAGTGATGTGATTGAATCCATCCTCGCTCACCCACAGCTCAGAAAGAAACTGAATGGCAGCCAGCTGGACCTCTTCAGTGGAGCATTGTTTTTGTAAAAAGATAAAAAATGAAGAAGAAGAAAATGCTTCTCCCTTGATGGGCTTGTCACTGAAATAGGCCAGCATCACTGTGAGTTGCTTTGAACAGTCTGGCATGATTTTAGAGAGCATCATAGGGGAGCAGAATCATAAGAAATGATCTCTCAGAGGTATTGGAACAAAAGCAAAAAAGTTGCTGATAGTTGAAAGTTTCTGGCTCTGGAGTCAGAGAGGAACTATATTCAGCTACACAACAGCTGATTGCAGTCAATACTTGAGTCATGTAGACCTGCCCACAGGCATAAACATAACACCATTACAGACAGACAGACAGACAGACAGACAGACAGACAGACAGACAGACAGACAGACAGACAGACAGACAGACAGACAGACAGTACATTTCATTTGTAACTGCAGGTTACATTTGGAGACCTTTTCAGACTTTCTTGCCAGATTTCTAAAATTTGGGCAAATTTGTAATGGAAACACAGTTTCTGTTGACCTAAATCCTAAGCAGATAATCAGATGATTGCACACATGTGTGGATCCACAACCAATATGAAAGATCCTTCGTTTGAAGAGGTTTCTCATGTGAACACACAGAAACACATGTACTGTACTCACCAAAAACGTCACGTTGACGTCACACTGATCCTTCCAGGATCATCGGGGGATTAGTACTCATTTCCAGTGGTTATTGGGACAGATCGCCACTCCATCACAGGACAAACAACCACACACACACGCACACACACACCTTAAGGCAATTTGCAAATACCAATTAACCTAGTAGTCATGTCAGGGTGAACATGCAAACTCCATGCAATCTTGCTGCAAGGCAACAGTGCTACCAACTGTTCCTGATGGCAATATTAATTTTCCAGAAATGGGGAAAAAAAACACTTTTCATTGCAGTTTCTTTTCCTTTAACAGTCAATCCTCTTGTATTAGTATTATAATACTAATAATAAATTTAGACTGTTTTTCTGTGCCTTCAGCAGTACTTATCTTTTAAATGATGCCAGATATGACTGAAGCGGTCTGGGTTCATTTGTATGCATGAGGCCTTTCTGGCTCACACTTCTGGTCATCAGACATTTCTGACTCATAAAACTGTAATAGTAATATGACTAATATAAAACTTTTATGAATCTTGTGCACACAAAGCTCAGGGCAAGTAAGGGTTGTCATGAGACCAGAATTTAACAGCGAACCAAGATTAAGGCAGGTGGGTTGGATGCATAAAGTAACCAGTTGGAAGGAAAACTTAAAGCTGAATTACAATAGCAAAATGAAGAAACAAGGCAGCAGTAAACCCCAGGACAGATTTTTAAATAACCATGACTACAGCCTGAAGTAACACACTTTCTATTCGTTGGTCTCAGTACAGTTAGAAACCAGCCAAAGCTCTTCTTTATTCTTTAAATTGTATTTTTGAGTTGCAAAAAACATTTTGATTCTGGACCAAAAAGCTCCAAATCAAGACAACTGTTTCCATTGCAGACACATCCAAAGCTCCACAAGCTTCACTTTAGTAAATCCCTGATTTCATTGGAACTTCATTTGAGGAAATACTTCCTCTCTGTTAAAAGAAGACAATATCTGAGCTGCTACTTCAACCACAATAGTCAGAGAGAAACACATTTTCTCCTGCAGCTTCATTCCTCTGCTCTTTTCCGCTCTGCTTCCTCCCATGATGCGCTGTTCCAGCTTGCAACACAATTAGCATTCATGCTAAGTGTGCTAGATTTCCAGTAATTGTATTTAAGTTTAAGCTGTTAGCTTTATTTAGTGTCATCCATCTTCAGACTCCAAACAGCTTCCCCTGCTAAGGAAATCTTACCCACAGCATAATTCTGCCACTGCCATGTTTACAGTGATAGTGTTTTTTGTTGATTTTTTTTTTTATTTCATTTTTGATTTATGAGTTTGCAGAAAAATACCAATTGTATTTGTTTGTTTGTTTGTTTGTTTTATTCTTTACTGGGTGCCTTGGTGGCACAGTTGCGCATAAATAGATAAAACCATTGAATAAACAAGATGTCTTGGAGAATAAGCCGGGTGGTAAAGCAACGCAGCAGCTTTGATTTATCACATCGTTTCTATTCCCACAGCCTCTGGTTGGAGAAGAGCAACAAGCTCAGAGATGAAAAGTTTAGAGATCAAGTTTTTGCACATACTCCAAAGTGTTAAATAAGAGAACACAATAAAAATTAAAGCGACACATTTTAGATTTCTTTGTCAGAAAGCAAAATCATTTTTCCTTTTCACATGTGTCCACAGCATTGTGTTGGTCTATCAAATGTAATTCTGATAAAAACATTTGAAATTTCACTAATGTGACAAAATGTGAAAATGTTCAACACATTCTAATATTTTTGCATATAACTGAACGGCACACTGAAGCCCAGACAACAGGGAAAACAAGTCAAATGGATGTGAACCAGCTGGCAGAGATTAGACTGCAAATCCTGCTGTTCATGGTGAGTGTAATTTTAGCTCCAAATTTTTAGGTGCTGAAATGTGAACATGAATTATTCAGCTTTAATCTGTGCAAACTGAACCTAGAAGTAGCGGAAAAGGGAAACTTTCTCAACTCCACGACATGCTTCTAAAATACATGGAAATAACTCAAGAATAGTTTTAATTAGATATTTGCAGCATCTGGTTAATTTTTAATCTACAACTCCAATTCCTTGTTTCAATTCCAGTTCCTAAAGACTCTTGATTTTGATTGTATTTAGAGAAAGGGTCAAAAAATCAACATGGTTGAAATTAACTATAGATAACCAGTTGATTCTGGATAAAATAGTCTCAACTTCTCAATTTTAATTCTATAACATTTTATCTTTAATTAACCTATGATTTTTTTTCACAGATCTACTTCCAACTGTATGAATACTACGCATATTCTTGAATATAAATGTTTTGAATCTTATACTCCAGAAGAATCTAAATATTAGTCCGAGTTATAATTGATTCCAGAGATTCAACGTCTAATTCATGCCTGAATAAATTTGCTTTATAAAATAATACATTAAGAAAATGGTCATTTGTGCAAATATTTTGATTCTTTTCTAAATCATCTTAAGGGATCATTTTTCCTTAGAGCTTCAAATGTGTTAAGTCATTTGGAAAGTATGCCGTTTATTCAAATTTATTTTACCAGCTGGAAGAAAACGGTTTTAAAAAATAAGAGGCTGCTCTTGTGGAAGACCTGACTGATCCCCGTATCTTCTGAATGCAGCCCGGATCTCTGGGGTCACCTTGACTGACTGCTCTGTTTATGGCTCTGTTCATGTTTAATCCATTTTATTCACATGCTCTGAAAGCAAACGGTTCACAGACATGCAGGCCTGGAAGGATGCCGGCAGAGCTCATGTTGTTTTGTGGTGAGCTAGATTCACAAACACCAGGGAGGCGAGTTGAGCACGAGGGAAGGAGGAAGACGATGTTTAAATTACTTCCAGTTTTTCTATGAAGTTTTTGAGAGCAGACCAAACTAATATGGATTATACTTCAGCATAATTGCTGCACTAAGTGGTTTAGTAATAAAACGGAAATGGACAATTACAAAATGGAAATCTACTGAATCCTACACTTCTTCCTCAAAATCCAGACAATATCCGTTTATAAGCCTTTGACGAGAACCTTCTAATATATTACTGATGTATGACGAAATGCTTGCAAAACAACAAACAGTAACAATGTTTTTTTGGGAAGAAAATAAGGAAAATGTATAAAATAGAGATCCTAAATATCCACTATCTTTACAATGTAGGAATTTAAAACTTAATGATCAGCTTTTTTGACAATAGCAACAAAGTATGAAGCAAAAGTGTAAAGTTGGAATATTATTCCTGGTGTATGCGCGAGAAAAAATATTGCACATTAAAACAAATGAAAAAATGTATTATGTGGGGACTAAAAAACACAGTCAGCTCTTAGGCTTCATTCATTCATTCATTCACCTGATCTACGATGCATTTTTAAAATATATTTTGCTTAAAACTCTGTTCACTGCTATATTTTGTGGATGAGAAACAACAAACCTTAAAGTAAATCTTCTGTGTTGCATGGCGTTGGACTTGTTACAGATAACACAGAGGCTAATATGGAAAGAGACAACCAATCTGCCTCTGAATCAAATACCGCTGGACAGCTTTTATCTTTTCAGTCAGTGTAGACCTGAAAATGGCCAAGCAGCTTCACAAGGTAATGGAAACTTTCATTTTGAGAAACCATACGCTTATTGGCACCACAAACTGTAAAACGTCTTAAAATAATTTAATGTTTCTGCAGTTGCAGAATTTCACACAAACACTTTTTTGTTAATATTTAAAGTTTTAGGATGAAAAGAGTGTTCAGATTCCGCATTACCATTCAACTAATGCAGATGCATGTTGATCTTTATAAAGTAAAATGAAAACACTGTCCAAAACATTCAGTTTTGGAATTTGTAGTTGAACAACCACCGACAAGTGTCAGTGTATATATACAGTTAAATCCAGATGTTTACATACTCCGAATAAAAATATAATTTTTTTCATCACTTTCTGAAGTTAAATGAGAAATCCACAGCTGTGATTCCAATTCATCAGAGGTTTGTGGAAGGAAACCCAAAAAGATTTCATCCCTGATACTGACCAAATGTGTGTAAACTTCTTCATTTGAAAAACGTTTTTAAAAAATAAAATAAAAAAAACAAAATCTATAAAAAATGTTATCGCTACGTTTTCTGGCTCTTAACAGATAGAAATCATTTTAATTCTAACTCACTTAAACAGGAGAAGTTTGGTCTGATTTAACTTCAGTTTGCAGTCTTTTTATTCCATGTATGTAACCTTCTAGTTTCCTCGGTTTTGAGTGTCTGTTCTGTAGATTTTTACACTTGAAGTTAGATTTAAATAATTTTAATAACTGCAGTATAATTTATATTTTTCTAGTCATCATTAACTACAGCTTTAGCATAGGTCCTCACATCTTCCTGCTAAAATTCTCCATCCCATATTTGGGAGGAGTCACTTTATTCGTGTTGCTTGGAAACAGAGACTGGCTGATAATTTGACCATCTAAACTTGCCTTTTAGTGTCATTTCAAGCATTTTCAAAGGTACTTTTAGTCATTTTAGCAGAAGAAAATGTGGCATGGTGCTTGTTTTTGTTCTCTGTACTTCAGTCCATCATTAGCTTTAAGGGGATAAGTGAAGCTCCACTTATTTGCTAATAAAACCGCAGGAGCAGAGCTCCAAGATCCACCTTCAAATGAAAACTTCATTAAAACTGTTTGCTCACTGCAAACAGGCTTTTCTTTCCAAGTTCAGCTCCCAGTACTCAGCTGCTCTCAGCAACAGATTTTAATCTTTTATATCAACAGTTAAACCGGCTAAATTAATTGTGTTCTTTTACAAATATGTTTCTCAGTTTAGTTGCTCCAAGTCTCTGCACTTAATCATAAAATTTTGCATACAAAAGTAGGTCTGTCCTAGACTAAATAAAGATTTTGCAGGTCTTTATTTAGTCATAGTTGTGTGGAGGTTTGTAACATTTCCTTGTCGTGTCCAAAGATGTTTGGATGTTTGTTTCTCCACCTCCTTCATTGCAGGGTGTGTCCGGCAGGCGCAGGCTCCACAGCTGCGGCTCATTAAGGCTGATCAGGAGGAATTTAAAGAGGAGCCGCTTTTCTAAGGCTGAGAGTTTTTTGCTGAAATGGGTGGTAATCAGGCTCTTATGTTTTGGCGATCCTGCTTCCACAAAGCACAAAGTTAACTAAAATAGATGAATCACGTCTTCGGCATGTAGCTGAGTTTCACAGAGTCCTGCTAATGACCATATTATTCAGTTTAGATGTGCTGAAGCAGAAAGGCACAGAAGCAGCAAAACTGGAGTTTGACACCTGAAGTATAAGACACGTCTGGAGATCTTGAGGGAAAAAGTCAATGTAGCAAAAATATATACCATATATGCAATTAAAGGGGTGGTATTATGTGTTCTCCAGGCACATAGTGCCATTTTATAGCAAAATCTGAACCGTTACATTGCATTTTTAACAACTGAAGGTATCTAAAACTTAACTTAAAAGAAATTTGACTTTCCAATGAAATTGGACTCTGTCTTTTTAAGAAGCTCCTGCTCGTTTTTTGACACAGTATTCAGCACATCATCACAATAGTCATCCAGTATGGTGTTTAGAGGCATACTTATGAATGTCGGACAAAGACACTACAGGAATGTTTTTGATGAGAGAATATCCTAACATGATATGCTCAAAGTTGATTCTACATAATACCTCATTTTAAATATAAGAGCATCTACATTGGATTACGACACAGTAAAAGAAACCAAAACACTGTGACCACTGGTTGATAATAGCACAAAGTTGATTATTTTACTTCTTGTATGTGGAAGATGTCTCATTCCATTAGCGATTATGTTACCAGTACGTTTTCATCAATACTTGGAATTTGACTTAAAACAAGCTCCTATATCTTGCTGCAAAATTACTTTTAAGTTATTTTGGTCTTATTTCAATTCTATGAAGATAGTTGCACTAGAAACTAGACAAGACGTACTTGGTTAGTACAATGATGCACATGTGATGCCACCTTAAGAGCCAAAACCGGGACATAAACACTCCAAACTCAAGAGAGACAAATGAGTTGATCCAGAAGTGGGAGAGCCACCTGTTTATATCCAGAGGGAAATCCACTTAATAACCTGCAGGTGGGCTTGCAGCTCAGGCACAACACCAAGGGAAGAGTGTGGGATAGAGAAAGAACAGCCAAGTGGCACAACCGCTACATTACCATAAGCAAAACACATTGGGGTTTTGGAAGGAAAATCCGCTAAACATTTAGCTTGTTCAGTTGAAAGTTGGGGAATTTGCTGAGTGTTCATTGAATGTGATTACAATCTTAGTAACGGATCACGAATTAGTTTCATCCTTTCCTCTGGCAAGACAATGATTTTCATGCAGAGCAGAATTATACAGCAAATGCGTTAAGATGTGAATGAAGTGACAGATTTGGGAGGGTTGGTATATTTCCTCCGTTCCCTCCTGGCCCCTGGTAGTTGTTGAGTTGGAGCCGTTTGCTTCTCACCAGTGAACAAAACTGACATGGGTAATGAGCTTCCTCATTTTAGCTTGGCAAACAGCTTTTTCAGCAAAGAAGGCGCTTTTAGCAAAGTCGCAGTGTGCAGTTGCTCCCAACATTATTGTCCCTGAACACCTCTGACACAATGAGCCAATCTGAATACAAACACCAGACACACACACGGCATATTGTTTTTCAATGTGCCATTCAAGCACTTTAAATCTTCCCACCATATTAATCAAAACCATATTAATCAGTGCATGGTGTTGGTATGAAAATGTTCTAAAAAAAACAAATCCTCTGTTTGTTTGTTTGTAGTCAAGCTTATTTTCAACAAGTTTACTTTCTTCAGTCACTTCCTTTTTTCTAGTGGAAAAAACACTTTTAATCATGCAGGGGAAAAATATCAACTTATATTGTTGATTTGACATTTTCTTAGATTGTTTATTTTTTTTTATTTCATTTTCACTTGAGACCTGACTTGAACTTGTCCCTCAAACTCAGGAACTTACTTAAACTTATCTCCAAAATACTTGAAAAATAATGTGGATTTGTCCGTGAAGACTTCAGACTTTATTTAGAAAGCAAAGAGTCTAAGGGTTCATTCACACCAGTCTTGTTCAGTCCTCGTAAGTCAATCTCTAGTTCATTTGCCTAGAAAGACCAGTTCGTTTGGGTAGGTGTGAATGTGCAATCGAAATCTGGTGCTATCCAAAAATACAAACTCTGGTCCACCTAAAGTCCTAATTCTCGGTTCGGTTGGAGTGGATTCTAGAGAGGTTTGAATGCATATGTGAACAGTAAGTGGACCCGAAACCGCTCCAAAAGCAGGAAGTATACCATAGCGCAGGGCATTCTGGGTCAACAGAACCGAAATAAACATGAGAGTCTAATGCTAGAGGGAGAAATGTATCATAATCTTTTGCAAAAGACAAAAAATAAATCTTCCAACTACTAAAATCAGACGCCACTCCATTTTGTTTACATTTTGGTAAGAATGAAGTTGCTCTCAGTGTCTTCTTCAGAGGCTTTTGTGACATTTCCTTCAGAGGTTCTTGGTGCAGCGCCACCACAGGTGAAGGGGGGAACAAGTTTTTACAGTCAGTTTGGAATTTCTAAATCAGTTTAGTGTGAAAAAGAACCTCAGCAGCTGAAAGTAGAACAAATGTTGCAATTTTGCTCCCCAATCCAGCTTATTCACTAAATGTTCACAGCCCACAGAAACATAACGCAGACAGTTATAGTGTTTTGGGAATAACAGTTTTTTGGTTTTACTTTGTCGTTGTGTCTACAGCTGGACGTTGCCCGGTTACTGCTGGCAGCACACATTCTCCTGCACTAACCAAAGCTGCACAAACGACTATTTATTTGGGAGCTGAAGCTACACGCATAAAACCAGTGAATGTTTTGGATTGGTGTGTAGATAAGATTCACCGCAGATGCAATATGACAGAAGACATAGTTACAGTAATCCTGACAGGTTTGGGTTCAGACATCTAGCAGAATCAACACCATGTTTTGAATCATCTGATAACAAACATCAAAACACCAGAATGTCTGAACACTTTTGAAAAAAATAGCAAATAGAGCTCCAACACATTAAATGATGAAAACATAACTGCTATTATCGAGCCTATTAGAAAGTCTGATTGACAATGACAGCGTGTCATTTCTCCACTCAAGTGAAGCAGATGGAGCATAAAAGCAGACGTTATGTCTCTGTGTGGTAGCAGGGAAAGGCTACCATTAGCTCCAAAGCAATGGAACAAGATGAGTTTGCACTATGAACCTTTCAAATATATTTTTGACAAACATTTTGTAAAATCTGTAAAGGATTAAAAACTCATCCAAGTATTTTAGCGAAAGACAAAACGGGAAACATTTAAATTAAGCTGTAAAAAGTGGGCTATTAACTATTTGCACATGGTACCAACACTACTATAGAAAAAAAAGTTTTGATTATGAGAGCTTTTAAATAGTACCAAGGACATAAAATAAATTGCAAAATAATGCAAGAACAGTCTGTGTCCTCACTTCTGAATTTACTATATTTTTTCTGGTCCTTCTTTAAATCTCCAAGATGACCAAATATGTACCAACTGGTTGTTTGGGATGCATGCCAGAAAATATCTTCTGCAGTCTTGGCAACAAAAAAGTAAACAAGAGGATAATTTAATTAGAATCATGTGGTTTAAATCTGACTTTATAGTCCATATGTGAATAATATATTTGTTTTATGGCAATCTTAATGGCATTTATTTTTGTTTTCAATTCAGACAAAGGCATATTTTATGTGGTTATTAAATCAAATGTGCATCTGACTACAGTCTGAAAGATTATTTCACCTTTCATGGAAGTTAGCATCCAAGGGGAAATCATGTAAAGAAAAGTTCCAGATTAATCAGACTGCACCAAATGCTGTGCTTTTAATCATGTCTTAAATATCAAATGGCGTAAAGTTATCAAATTATGCACTTCATTCCTGATGCCTGTGAAACTGACAGAAAGCTGAAAAAAGGAGCAATCACAAACATCTTTACATATTGTGATGAGGCATACTTGGTAATATGTTAAGTGCACATTTCAGTTTAAACTGCTAGAAGTGTTTCTACATTTACATCGATATGTTTCATTTATGAACGCGTTTTTCCTTAATGCCATGCAGACAGCAGTGCAGTAGACTGAGGACAGACCCTTGAAAATAAGAACCCCAACACTCCATCGTTTCATTTACCGCCATCACCACAAGGCTACAGGTGCATCAGGAAACACATAAGTGGCCCATAAATAATAGTTTCTCTGGTTTTTTGCTCAGTGAAACAGAATGAATAGATTAATTGTAAAAGTGCTCTCAGTCGAGTCTTCAGCTAATTTATGAAGGAGATTTTTCTTACTGCACCAAGGTGGATAAATTGTTCCACCACCAAAGAAGCCAGTGGAGGTAGCAGGAAGATTTATTTCCCAAAATGTGTATTTTATACTTTTTGGGAAATTAGAAGTAGCAAATTCAGGGATGCTGCCTCGTCTGTTGCTTGAAACTCTGTTGATTTGTAGTCAGCCAGTCTGGAATGTGAAGTGTACCTTACTGTCAAACTGGACAGTATTTAGTGAATACATTTGACTTTTGCCATTCTTTTGGAGGCATTAGGGGTCATATTACTGTTATGCATGCACACCCACATCACTATTTACTGATTTTGTGAACATTTATCCTGCAAATGGATGTTTCTATGGCAAATAGCTATAGTTTGAGGGTTGGCCACTCCCATATGGTTTTATGCAGCTCAAAGCTTTTGATAACTTTTGATGTCCATTTTGAAGTGTGTATGTCATAAGCTATTGAAGGATTTCTCTCAGTGTAAAACTATGACTTGTTTTTGAAAACATGAGAAACTACAAGTCCACATTTCATATTCCTCAGTCAAAGACACTTTGTGCTGTGTATTATTTTGGTCACTTCCATCAAAGTGGTCACTAAATAATTTTGAGGGTTTGCATTAATGTCCATCATGTTTAATTTGGTGTGAATCATATATGTACAAATTAGAGCCAAATAAGAAAAATTCCAGCTGGTGCTGTTGACGCTATTTTGTTTCAACTATTGTGAAATCCTTAAAATATGTAAATTTCACATACATGACACAAGTGAAAAGTACAGATGAAATAGACCTTTACTGCCTAATAAAGCAGCACAACCTGACAATCTAATATTCAAGTCGTTGTTTGTGTCTCTTCCCTGCTAAAGCTCTTGTCATATGGAAGTCAACTTTTCTTTGTTATATTTGCAAAGAAGCTACTGGATGCAATAACTGTGTTCACTGAAGACCTATAGCACTGACCTCACATGTAATGAAATGTTTGGAGAGGATTGTTTCCCATCATCTGATGTGGCGGGTGTCAAGGTGAACTGTTCTGTTTTATTTCGTCAAAAAAAGAGAAAACAAATCAAATGAAAACAAATCTCTATTACACAATACCCATATAGATTGGATATTACTATAATTGACATCACTATAACTGATTCACTAGTGTGGTGCATCTAAAAAAAAATGCTACCACGCACACACAAATATATATATATATATATATATATATATATATATATATATATATATATATATATATATAAAAAATAAATACAATTTTCAAATATTTTCATGTTTAATTTATTCTATCTTTTCCAGAAATGAACAAATTATATTTTGTTTGCATTTCGGCATGTTAACGTGCTTGAATCTATAGTGCTTTCCTGAGGTTGGGATGGGAGCAGAGTGGCGAAGCGGAACCTTTGTTTGGGGGACGTTGCTTCCGGGTTGGTTATGGGGCGGAGTTCCTGTTTGCCTCAGTGGCAATCTGAATGCTAACGGCAGCGCTTCGGTCGTCATTGTTGACTTCTGTTTTATTCTTCTTCTGGTCAGTACACGGTGAAAACAAACCAAAACTACACTGTAAGATGTTTACCTCTTATTTGACCAGTACATAGTACAGTGTTATGGTTTCTGTGCACCATTTTGCCAGTAGTTGCTAGTTTTATCAGGCGAGGGTAAAGTTCACAGTATGGCAGCCCGCGCTGGTGATTAGAAGACCATGATATCTTACTAACTCTGGTTTTAGGAGTTTTATTTAGCTTTTATTTGAATAATATTCAGTTTAAGTTACGTGTTGACTCAAAGTAGCTCAGAGCATGAAAGTAAGGTGAGTCCAGCCAAAGTTAAATGTAGAGAAACTATTCTTTGTTCATTAAGCGTGGGAATTGAGGTTAAAGTTGAAACAATGTTAAGTTAATTTCTGTATTTGTTTTGAAAGTCTTGTAATTCCATTTTTGATCAGTATTCAGTTAAAATCAGTGTACATTTTAATGCTTATGCCAGTTAATATAGAGCTAAATGTAGTAGGGCTTTAAAACAGTTGTTTTATCCTGTTTGATACACATACCTATAAATGGTTGTCTTCATTTAAGTGAGGGATGGAAATGTGAAAAGGGTAATGTATGAAGTTAATTATTACCTGTGAGAAAAGTAAACCAGGTTCATAAGACAATGGTTATGTAAAACATTACCACTGTAAAAGGTTTGTTTGTTAACAAATAAAGGAAACACAATCTGGATGCTAACGGCAGTGCATCGGTCGTCATGGTTGACTTCTATTTTATTATCCTTCAGATTGTGCAACATCACTGTTATAGCAGTCCTGACACTCGGGACCTGTAACTCTAGCACCAAGGGGCAGACCTCATATGCAAGGCAAAGAGTCATTCATTGTGTACAGAGGTTGTTCTGACTTGAATAATGCTCCAGGTACTTGCTAGATAGCAAGTTATTTACCAAAGAAGAAGGTCAACGTCACTGGCAGATTCAGGGTTAAAGTAATCTTTTAAATTTTATCAAAATGCATATTGTAACCTAAGGTAGTTACATTTAGCAGTGACACAACCAGAGTCCCAACTTGAGTTCGATAGAAAACCTGTTGAATTTGCAAAAGATTACTGTGCTGGCAAGGCGGCCTTTCAACTTTAAGGACATGAATATTATCATACAATCATAAAAAGACAAACAAAAAAAAAGAAAAGAAATAAACACACCAATGGAGACCTGCATTGATATAATGAAAGATAATCTGTTCTGCTTTGAGTGGCAAATGCAAAGGAAATCTATTTATCAAAACATCCAGTCTGTGTTGAACCTATTATTGAATTTTTATTATTATTATTTTTTTTTTTACAGAAAAGGTCAAGAAAATGTCAAAACAGAATTTAACTTGCTTAGAAAATTTTTTTATTTCTTGCAGGAATTAAAATTTTCCTCACCCCCCTTTAATAAAATGACAGACTTGAAGGGTTATGCAACCTTGACAGCGCTATCTGTTTGAGTACTTTATAGTGTTAATCAGTAATCTGTTTAATTTCACAGATCTGTGGTCAAATCTGCTGAAGGAGTCTGGCACATCCACACAGCCAGTGTATCAGCAGTGCATGGAAGAAGGATGCCCCACTAAACTCAACACTTCTCTAACCCTGACATTTAGCAGTCCGACATGACGACTAGTTGAACAGGTCAGATCAAGATTTTCTTCGAATTTAATTACTAAAATCACCACCGCAGTGATGATGGTTATTTATACATGTATTAAGTGGTTTCAAGAAATAAAATGCGAAACAAATAACTGTTTTATTTTCACCGTTATTAGAAAGAAAGCCAATAAAAAGCCATGGCAGTCATAAAATATTTGATGACTCACTTAGTTATACTCCATTACATGGTAATAGCTGTGTCGTATTTGGTTTGGTAACACCATTCCCATTTGCATCCCTCCAGGCAGCTTAACTTGTTTTGCGAATGGCAAACATGGAGTCCCTCGGGGCAGATCCCACAAAGGAAATGGCCTGTGTCTGTTTGTGTTTGTAAGACACAAAAAAGGAGAATGGAGTGAATGAATTAGGGGGAAGAGAACTCAGGCATCGCTGAGTCTGAACAGAACGCCGAGCATATGGCTTTGAGTCATTCAGCGGTGGAAAGAGAAAGGTGCTTTTCTTGCTTTAATGAAGTGGTGCAGACAGCACTGGGTGTGAGACAGGCTGCTATTTAAGGATTCCTGTTAGTCACAATTATGTATCCTGCCTCAGAACATGAGAGTGAATTTTAAAACAGCTCAATAAAGCTTTTCTTAATTTTTTATTATGACTGTCTAATTGGGTTTTACTAATCTTGCAGTATTTCCTGAATTAAACAGGATTCTTTTATACTTTTTTAATCACTAAACTGATGTGTTTTGCCATTTCAATGCTTTTCTTTAAATAGAAAATACATACTTCCTTTGTATTCCAAAGACAACTCTAGAAAAATGGACATTTGTTAGGGTGAACCTTTCCTTTTAAAGCGAGATGGTAACTTTAAGAGGGGAGCAAGGTGATAGCTGAGTCATGGTGGTATTCAATGTTTAATGCACATGTTTGTGCTTCTGCCTGCAGCAGCAATATCAGCGATAGCGACAACTTTCTGCACCTCAGCAAAGGCGATCCGCACTCAGGTAGAGCTGACATCCGTTTGTTTTTGTTCATTTTGATCATTGTAACCTATAGATGTCAGTGTATGGAAAAACTTTAATATTACAAGTAACTAATTACTTCTTACCTCTACATTTTGGTCAGTACTCCTTGTAAAGTCAGACGTTTTTGATGTTTTTAGGAGTTTGTATCAAATAAGTACAGGATAATAACAGTCATAATCCCAGAGGCATTGAAAAGGAGGAACAAAGAGAAGAGAAGGAGAAAGTTCAAACTATTCCTTCCATTGATCATATCGGGCAACTTATACTGCCTGATCACACCTTCTACTCCAGCATCTCTCTGCCTGACTTGCTAACCACATATTAAAGAAGTGCAACAAAAGCAAATGAGGTGGATTAGCAGTCTTCAGTCAGAGACCTCTTCAGATTTGTTGCAAGACTGACTACTACCAGAGAAGCTTGTTTCCCACAGCATCACCATCAAAAATGAATCTTTGAAGATTTTTGGATTATATCTCTTTAGGATAAATAAATAAATTTTATTTGTATAGCACATTTCAGCAACAAGGCACTTCAAAGTGCTTTACATCATAAAAACGCAAAAAATACAAAGTTGTAGCTCACACAGACAGCAATTGTCAAGAGCCATCGTTACACATAAAAATGTTGAATAATGTTTTGTTGATGTTTCAAAAGCAACTCTAAACTTTTAGATTTAAAAGTACCCTGTTTTTGCAGTTTTCTGGGACTGTGTTCCAGATTTGTGGTGCATAGAAGCTGAATGCTGCTTCTCCATGTTTGGTTCTGGGAACCAGAAGACCCGATAAATAAAGTAAAGAATTTGAATTGAATTAAATAAACCCCAACATGTGAACTGCCTAACCACTCACTAGTGAATCACACACGTTTCTGTGTGTTGCCTCCTTCTTACTGTTCGGTTCGTCAGTTTTTATGTGTAGCGTTTTTGATTTCCCAGTTCATATGTGTCCAGGCTCAGCACCTCCCTGCCAAAAAAGGAAAAAACTATTTCATAGCTTTGCAAAATGATTCCACATTTCAAACGAAAGTGAACATTTGACAGACTGGTGTCTGGTTAGATGTGAAAAACAGATTTTCTTTGACTTACTTTGCACTTCCTCTGGAATGAAAAGTTCTGGATAGCTGAAAGGATATTTCATGAAGGAGAATCATTTCTTTGAAACTTGATGTAAAGGGATTTGATTCAGAAACTTATCTTGCTGCTTTTATTCTTGTGTAAAACTTTTACAATGAGTGATATTTTTAATGCTTATTTAACCTTCTCTTGGACAATAATTAAGATGACTTTGAGAGGATTCTGTTTAGTGTCAGTCTTGTTAAGTTATGGTCATTTAAATGAGATTCAAGTAAGCCTCAGTGTTGCAGTGTCACTGCTGGAGCACAAATCATTTTATATATATATATATATATAAATCCCTTGGAAAATGAGGGCAATTTTCCCCGTACTTGAAATAAATGGGATTTGATACCCATACTGTATGATGCAATTAGCCACCTGTGGCCTTCATATCAAAGCTATCAGTCATTACTACCCGGACACAGTTCCAGCAATAACTCCATATCTGAAGCTTTTGATTTGCTATCCTGCACGATTTTGCCTTTAACAAAGCTTCACAGAACCAAACCAATTAAACAAACCCCTTTCCTGTGGTTTGCTTTAATTCTTGGTTTCGTTATCTTCTGACTTTGACCACACATCTTTTCTGAGTTCAATAATAGATGGTGCGTTTGCTCGGACGTCTCTGTGTCAAGGTCAGCCTCTGCTGCCGCCGCACAGTTAGTGGGGTTAACGAAGCTGTCTGGCTGCAAAGAAATGCAGTTTCACCCACTTAGATCAGCACCACCCTTCAAAGCTAACGTGCTAACTGAGCCAACACTCAGTTGCTGCGGTGACAGCTTTCTTCCTGCTTCACATGATGACAGAGGAAGTGGCTCGTTTTAATTTAATCATAATTAGCTCTACAGTACAATCCCTAACCTTCCGGTGGGGTCGGAGTTGAGGTGTTATTGGAAACCAAGGCAAAGCGAACTGGAAAGTCTTTGCATAACAAACTGGCTAATGTGTATTCATATGTTTGAGCCAAAGCAGATTGTTCTGTGGCGACAACAATAGAGGAGTTTATTCAAAAGGCGGCTTGACAGCTCGTCTTTGCTTCATCACGACAGCGCGCCTTGTGTGACTCAGTAATTGAATGCTGTAAACAAATTGGCTCCCAACCAAACAATGCTCTCGATGCCCGACTGTCCGGTTAATAATCATGTTTTTCTGCTTTTCAAGCTCAACTTGTCATTTTGATTTGTTAAGTGACTTACGAAGAAGCTAAGATGTAGATTTTATGAACTCGCTGAATTGAGAGTGGAGTAGAGTTGGCTGAACTCCTCACACCCTACTCATTACTCCTTCAGTTTAGTTCAGTTCTATATTGTTCTTGCTGTTGAAAATCCCCTTTAGCAAGACGCCACAGGCAGTACAGGGTTTTATCCAACCTATGTAGTTTTAGAGTAGCTCTCTCTCTCCCCCACCTGTTGCTGTGTCACTCAGCTGTGTGGCCAATGGAGGGGAATTGCTATAAAAATTTGGCTCTTGTCAAGACAAGCACCTGTCATTATTTTTAAGTTAGTAAGAGTTTAACCTTAAATTTGCAAACAGCTGCAGGGGGAGAACATGTCTCTCAGCACAATACAAATCCAACTGCAGCTTCACTAATGGTGGAGGTTGCTTTTTGGCTAAACATAGCTTACGTCAACCTTTCAGAGTGGCACAACAGAGCTAACATTCAATGCAAAGACTATGTTTTCTGTTGACATATTTCAAATTTTAGCTGGAAGGCTTTATTTTTTATTTTTTATTCCAGTGGACCCCCAGTGTTCATAGGGGTAAGGTACTAGCCCTTACTATGATTAGCAATCATGTTACCTTCAGTGATTTTGAAAATGTTAAATATCAAAAATAACTTGAATTAAAATGTGACTATAGCCATGTATAATGCTTTGAAATTAGCGTCTGTATTTTTAAGAATGTCCTACTCCTTCACCACATTGTAACAACAATACTTCTCCATGCTGCCCATTGATGTCCTTTACAACCGTTTTTAGGAGAGTTGCAGTTTGAATTTCAGCTCAGCAGATGCGCAGGTCACCAGTTGTTTGCTAATTGCTGCTGCAGCTAGTCTTGTGGAGCCTCTATTGCCAACTCCTCTGCAAGAAATATAGCTATTGACTACATTAAAAGAAATCAAAACTTCTTAGTTTTTATTTGTGCCGTTTGGAAATATGAAAAAAGTGTTGAAGAGACAGCGGTTGTTTGTTATACAGACCACTGTTACTAAGAAGCAATGTGAGCATGTAAGAATAGACTCATATCACTAGCTGAATTTCCATTGCACAATTTGACATTTTGAAAGTAAATTTGCTTATTGTAAACACCAATTTTGGGAAAAAATTTGTTAAAAGGTTTTGACGCTCGGATGAAGTGAGTTTTCTTTGGCCGTATCAAAATGTTTATCGTTTATTTTGCAAAACTGCAACTGAAACACTTTTTTTTCCTCATCACGAGTCACATGATCAACAACCAGATTACTGGCGGAAACTACAAAGAAGATGATGACAGGAAATGTTAGGAGAATGTCACAAAATGTTTTTAATGTTTTTAACTTTGTTGACTCATCGCATTAACACAGTTATTCATGTATGATTTTATTTGCATTTCTTACCATATTTTCACGACTATAAGGCGCAGATAAAAGTCTTAGATTTTCTTCAAAATAGTGCAGTGCGCCCTGTGTGTGTTGTTGTTGTAAGGCGGACGTAGTAGAGAACACCATGAGAACGTTAAAGGGGGAAGTGTGGGCGTTGATTGTATATAAAAGAACAGGTATGTGCGTTATGCAGAACATCGTTGTTTTAACAACCCTGAAAATGGCAAAGAAACGCTTATGAAGCACAGTTTAAACTGAAGGCCATCAGCTACGTGGAGGAACATGGAAATCGAGAGAATTTAAGATTAACGAATCGATGGTTCGCAAGTGAAGGAAGCTGGAAAACGAGATCCGACAGGTCAAGAAGACGCAGCTGAGTTTCCGCGGACATAAGGCGAGGTGGCCCGAGTTGGAGGAAAGACTCGAGCAGTGGATCATCGAGCAAAGAACGAGTGGGAGAAGCGTTTCGACGGTCACCATTCGACTAAAAGCAGTAACGCTAGCAGAAGAAATGAAAATTGAACATTTCCAAGGAGGTCCGTCTTGGTGCTTTCGTTTCATGAAACGGTGCCATTTTTCCATCCGGACCAGGACTACGGTAGCGCAGCAACTTCCAGCGGATTATAATGAAAGCTGGCCACCTTCCGCTCCTACTTCAGCAAACACATCGCCGACAAACACATCCAGCCCAGCCACATCACTAACATGGACGAGGTGCCGCTCACTTTCGACATCCCGGTGAGTCACACTGTGGAGAAGAAGGGGACCAGCACGGTAGCGATACGCACAACGGGGTACGAAAAGTCATCTTTTACTGTTATGCTTACTCAGTTTTGCTCCCACTCTATTTTTAAATACGCACACTTGTGTGTGTGTGTGTGTGTGTGTGTGTGTGTGTGTGTGTGTTGTTGTTGTTGTGTGGGCATGGATTGTATATAAAACCCGCGCCCTATAATCAGGTGCGCCTTATGTGTGTGTTAAATACAGTAATGGCACACATAACTGAAACTGCGGCTTTTAGTACGGTGCGCCTTATGGTTGTGAAAATACGGTAAATAGAGAAGATGGGCACATCCGACTACCTGATGCAATAGTTCACACTACATGATTTTTTGCCCTGATTTTTCCCTTAGGACAATCTTAGAATGTTGGCCATTCTAAAATTGTCGCTTGCGATTTTGTAACCTATCATCTTGTAGTATGTGGTGTGTTACGTTAGATCGTCGTTGCCGCTCTGATCTAAATCAGGGGTTTTCCCTGACTGGGAGCGTTAGAAAGCGCAGATTCTCCTCTGTGCTTTCTGAGGGGAAATTACAGAGGGGAATCCCAAACAACTGACACTGTGTAACCCAAAGTCCAGCTTGTAATGTAATGGAACGGAACTATTTTATGTGTAAGGTCACGTGGGAGTAGAACAAGGAAGTGACGTATACAGTAGAGTGGTTAAAAGCCGTTAACACACTGTTCAGCAACCCGAGAATGTGTTAGTGTTATGTTCAACATTAAAGACGTTCAAACGCAATACCGGCGACATCCTTGACTCGGCATAACACTACATGGTGTCAGAAGATGTCGGAAGATGGCAAAGGTTCCCACCTCTGCCTTTGATTTTTCACGGCCGGAGCAGTGGCCTGAGTGGCGGCAGCGATTTCAGCGCTACCGGGAAGCCACAAGCCTAAACCTAGAAGACGGCGAGGTCCAGGTCTGTACGTTGCTTTATTCTCTCGGGAAGGAAGCGGAACAAGTGTTCAAGACGTTCACATTCGAAGAAGGGGAAGACGAAGAGGAGTATGAGATAGTTTTAAACAAACTAGACAACTACTTCGTCCCCAAAGTGAACACTACATGAAAGAGCTCGTTTTCATCAGCGCGCTCAGAGGTCGGGGGAGACCGCGGAGGAATACATAAGAACTCTCCATGAGTTAGCAGACACCTGTGATTTTGGCCACGTTAAAGAAGAAAATATCTGAGACAGATTGGTCATAGGAATACTTGATAAAGAAATGTCTGAGAAGTTGCAAATGATGCCTGACTTAATCCTCAGTAAAGCGGTGGAGCTCGTGAGACAGTCAGAGCAAGTAAAACAGCACGTAAGCCAGCAAGGAGCTAATGCTTGTTCTAACCTGAGTGAAGTGGCTTACAAGCGCCAACAACACCGAGAGAGGCTGACACACAGCGAAAGCCATGCAAACAAAGCACAGAACACAGGAGGAGTCAAACCAAAACACTATCAAAATGTTAATAAAGGTCGCAAGTGCACAAGATGTGGTCGAGTACATGCAAAGAATGACAAATGTCCAGCTAGGAATGCCGAGTGCAGAAGCTGTAAAAAGCTGGGTCATTTTGCGGTCGTGTCCCGTGTGGTCAGTGAAGTTACTGCACCTAAAAGGAACATTAAAAGAAATGCGACATATTTTCTGGGAGGAGTCACAGACGTAGAAGATTCTTCAAAAGCTTGGACAGTAAACCTGCCAATACAAGGTTCTCACATCGTCTTCAAAATTGACTCAGGGGCTGATAGTAGTGTTATACCATCAGAGACATTTGAAAAGCTAGCCTCTAAGCCAAAACTAAGAAAACCGACAAACAAACTAGACAGCCCTGGAGGCAAGCTGAATTGTACGGGTTATTTTATAGCCACCACAATGAGGAAAGGCAAGAGATTCAGATTTAAAGTCAATGTGATTAAAGGACCCAATGCAGCCACCTCCTGAGTCGCAATGTTCCAGTTGCCATGGGCCTGATAAAACGCCTGGAGGAAATAAGAGCTCCAGCACAAATCAGTGAATCCTCTCCTGATGAAATAGGAAGGCTGAAAATCAAACCTGTTAAGATCACTCTAAGAGAGGGTGCAGCTCCCTATAGTGTGACAACAGCAAGGAGAGTGTCAGTTCCCATGTTACCAAAAGTGAAGAAAGAGTTGGATCGTATGGTAAGCTGTGGAGTGATTCAACCAATCTCAGATCCAACAGAGTGGTGTGCTCCAATGGTGCCCGTGCCTAAGAAAAACAAAGAACAAATTAGAATCTGCGTCGATTTGAAAGAGCTAAATAAAGCAGTCAAAAGGGAAAAGTATGTCCTACCAACGGTGGATGACATCTTGCCTAAACTGGCAGGCGCCAAAGTGTTTTCACTATTAGATGCAGATTAGATTTGGCAAATACCACTTGATCCAGAGAGCGCCAAATTAACAACCTTTATAACCCCATTTGGTAGATACTACTTCAACAGGCTACCATTTCGTATTACCAGTGCCCCAGAAATCTTTCACCTTGAGATGACGGAACTCTTGGGGGGACAAGAAGGAGTAGCGACCTACATGGACGACATACTCATTTATGCAGACACTCCAGAGCAACATGAAGCGAGACTAAAAAAAACATGGGACACACTTAAGGAAGAAGGGGTAAAGGTTAAACCATGAGAAGTGCCTCCTACGTCAGAAACAACTCCATTATCTGGGACACTGTATTGATGAACATGGCATAAGGCCAGATAAAGCCAAAATCAATGCATTCACAGAACTTGAACCACCAAAGAATGTTTCCGATCTGAGGAGGATTCTTGGAATGATTCACTACTTGGGCAGATACCTACCAAATCTTTCTGAGGTCACAAAACATCTCAATGATCTGCTTAAAAGTGATGTGACTTGGACTTGGGACACTGCTCAAGAAGAAGCATTCAGTAAAGTGAAAGAACTTGTCACAAAGTCACCAGTCCTCGCATTCTATGACGTAACCAAACCGACTGTTATCAGTGCAGACGCTAGCAGTTATGGTTTTAGGGGGGTTTTACTTCAAGACCATAATGGACAGTTGAAACCAGTGAGTTTTTATTCTAGAACACTCACCGATGCAGAGCAACGATATGCACAAATTGAAAAGGAATGTCTAGCAGCAGTCTGGGCATGTGAGAAATTCAGCAGATACCTTTATGGACTGAACTCTTTTACCTTACAGAGCGACCACAAGCCACTGATACCTCTCATAAACAGCAAAGATCTTCGTTCAGTGCCGCTTAGATGTCAGAGACTTTTGCTGAGAATGATGCGGTACAACCCCACAGCTGTGTATGTTCCAGGGAAAGAACTTTTAGTAGCAGATACCCTTTCACGCCACCCACAGGGGTCCATATCTCATGAAATAGCAGAACTGCTGGAGGAAATGGAAGCATATGAAGACGCAACACAACGCTCTTGGCCTATTTCTCCTACCAAGCTGGATTTAATCAAACAACACACACAGCAGGATGTGACCCTTCAAGCAGTGCAAACCTTTTTGCAGGCAGGTTGGCCTAAAAACTCAAATAAAGTGCCGGAAGGGGTGAAGCCATATTATGCTAACAGACATTCTATTACCATGTCAAAAGGCCTGCTACTGTATAATGACAGAATTGTTATACCACAACAGCTAAGACCTGAGATTCTGCAGCGCGTTCACGATGGACATCAAGGCATTGTGAAATGCAGAGAAAGAGCCAAATGTAGTGTTTGGTGGCCAGGATTAAGCAGTGAGATAAGACAAATGGTTACTGCTTGTGCACACTGCCAAGAGTCAAAACCCACTCAGCGGAGAGAACCATTGCTTACTACCACACTGCCTAGTCGACCATGGGAGAGGATAGCTTCAGACATTTGTGAGCTTAACAAACTGAACTACTTAGTTGTAGTCGACTACTTCTCCCGTTATATTGAGTTAGCCCACCTCAAAACATGTCAAGTGAGTCCACAGTTGCTAACCTGAAAAACAATTGTTCAAGATGGGGTTGCCCAAATGAACTGGTTACCGACAATGGTCCTCAATTCTCTGGAAGACTCTTTGAACAGTTTGTGAAGGACTATGACATCAAGCACATTACCACAAGTCCTCACTACCCACAGGCAAACGGTGAGGCCGAGAGGGCTGTCCAGACAGCTAAAAGGATTCTGAGACAGACTGACCCGTTTTTGGCCCTGATGACTTACAGATCAACTCCCATTCAAGCAACTGGCATGAGCCCAGCCAAACTTATGCTAGGTAGACAGATCATAACCACGATACCGATGTTGGAAACGAAGTTGCAGCCTGCGTGGCCGGATCTACAGCTCGTCAGATCAACTGATGTGAAGACAAAAGAAAACTGTGCGGAATTACAACAGCAGACATGATGCCAAACCACTACCAGAACGCCAACCAGGACACCGTGTTTCAGTGAAATTGGGCAATAAAAAGGGATGGACAGAACCAGCTACTGTTCTACAAAAGTGTGATTCACCTCGATCATACCTTGTCCAGACAGAGTCAGGAGTCTTGAGGAAGAACCGCCGACACCTGAGACCCATCCTCAGTAACCCACCTACTCCTACAACAGATGGACTTCCACAGGTTCAGAGTGAAAATGAGCTACACCCATCTTCTTCACCTGTAAAACCAGGGTGTGACTCTCCAGACCCGGTTAATCTTAGCTTACCTGAGACTCCAGTTCGTACAACTTCTAGTGGCAGGGTTGTTAAATTACCTAAAAGATACGCTGACTACACCAACTGAAGAGGTTATTCAGCTATTTTGACCTATGCATTTAGGGGCATGATTGTGAGGTTTATTCTGATAAGGTCCTGTTGGGCTTGAGTTAAATATTTTACTTCAGCTAAGGCTAATAACAATAAAAGAAAAAAAATCATTGGATGTTTTGAAGAAGAAATACATTCTGTGTTTGGAACCTCATGCTCTGTTTAAAAAAAAATAAATAAAAAACACAAACAGAATACCAACTGTTCACCTGTTGCTTTGTCTTAAAAGACTCAAAGAAAGGGTAATGTAATGGAACGGAACTATTTTATGTGTAAGGTCACGTGGGAGTAGAACAAGGAAGTGGCGTATACAGTAGAGTGGTTAGAAGCCGTTAACACACTGTTCAGCAACCCGAGAATGTGTTAGTGTTATGTTCAACATTAAAGAGGTTCAAACGCAATGCCGGTGACATCCTTGACTTGGCATAACACTACACAGCGGACATCAGAGCTATGTGAAAACAACATTGTTTATTCAACATTTCGTGCAAATAATATAGAAATGACAAGGGGAGGGGTTCGAGCTAAATTGCTACAGCAGTTGATAAACCCGGTAACTTTTCAGCTGTTCTTCGTCAACGCGACATAAATAAGTTATAATGATTTTCATTCAGTTAGGACTTTACGATGATACTAGCCACATGCATTGCAGGTAGATTGTAGTTAAGCAGTGATCAATGCTTGGTTTTAAAATTAGTTAACTGGACATGTAGTCATTATTTCGTTCCCATTGTTGGACACTACACGGCACGATCGAACCCGATTGAACCGTTATACCTAGGATTTCTGTCGGCTAATGTGTGATCTCTCAGGTCTCTCAGGTTTTGAAAATGGGCCGACAATTGGCTGACAGCTCTAAGATCGTGTAGTGTGCGCTGGGCATTACACTAAGGAAATGAGGAAGGGAGGGTCAGTGGAGAGCACTGGAGTTGAGCCTTTTTTCATTCAGTGTCATCAACAGAAATAGAAAAGGGCCGGAAGAAACGATAAAGCCAATAATTAAAATGAGGTTGATAGTTTTAATTTATTATGCGATTAATTGATTTATTGTTTATTGTGACAGGCCTACCTGTGTGCTATTCTGTACTACTGCTTCTGCGTCCCCTGCTGCTACTGCTTTTTCCTCCACAGTTAAATGCAGCGGTTTAGTTGGAACTTTACACTGTGGAATAAATGGACAAGGCAAAATATTTATTTGATTAGCGCTGTCTTACTGATTATCTTTTATTGGCAGGGCTGTGTATGTGGTGTGCTGATGTATTTGCCTTCTGTGAATTGCATCCTCTCTCTCTCCCATCAGTTTGTATCATCTAAAAATGTATCATCAATACCAAGAGTTTTGTTTGCGGTCAGAATAGTATACACTGCTATTCTGACAGCGTATGATGATTTGACAGAACACCGCAACACAGTTGCGCGATGTCAGCTGTTTGGTATTCCCCTCCTTGCTTACATCACTGCGCTTTCTGATTGGCTACTTGTCACATTTAACAGGTTGTGTTCTCGCTCACTGTCAGGGAAAACCCCACAGGCTGCGATAGTCGGGCCAAAACATTATTGAATATGCCCTATTTTAGTTTGGAGCGGTCCCAATGTTCTACCTACTGGACCAGATCAGTCGTCTTGACACACCTCACAGTACAGGAGGATCGGTTATGATTATTGCAAGCGACAATTGGGCACGGAGGGGAATGTGGGGTGGAATTTTACTGCATGTCTTTGTGAAATCTCAACACTGCATATATCAAATATTGTCAAGTAAAAAAAAGAAACATTCATTCAAAGTCAAATGCAGGTTGCATTAAAATAAACAATCCTAAGTTACTAGATCAAAACTGCCCGATAGCTTGGCTATCTGCTTTGTGCTGGCTCTGATTGATTGTTTCTGACAGAATGTTTAATTCTGCAGAATAGATGGAGGAGGCAGAGATTTTTATTTTTTTTTCACAGATTATATTATGTTAGATACACTGCACACTGGCTTCTCCAGGCTACGAAGTATGAGATACAAGTGATCAGTTTTTGTGATCGGCAACAAGAGACAGTGATCAGCGATCACCAATCATACACTTTTTCACGGAAATCAGCCGATTATGATCGGTGGCTGATGGGCACACCTCTAATCTGCTGCAGTCATCTCTTTACCTCCTAGGGTAGTTGGGGAGGACATGAGTAGAAATCTGTGACAATAGGGTGCCAGAAACTTTGCTGTCCAACACATGAGACCTGAGAGTTAGGTGCAAAAACACAATTGGTTTTGATAAACTTGATAAAAAGTAGTTTGCTTAAATTTTGTCAGTACATTTATGATGCATTTTCTTAATTTTCTCTTTCTCTGTCTGTCTTATCCCAGACACTCAAACACCTCTATTTTTTGTCTGTCTTTAAGAGACAAATGTTACTTTTTTCAATCCAATTCCTCTCCGTAAGTAATGTTCTAACTGTATTTTTGTAAGTTCACTTGTCCTTTATTAGTGAGTAGCTTATCTCACACTTGAGGCAAAATGCAGGGGTGTCCAAGTCTTTTTAATTTTTCATCTCTCCATTCCGCAAGTACTTATTAAAATTAAATAATGTATAACTTTTCACATTAATGCTATTTGGTAGTAGATAGAAACTGCTTTAATTTGAACAATAAAATATGTTTAAGCACACATTTGTTATTTTAAAGGTTATATTTATTGTCCCTTTAAGAGTGTAGAGCAGGAGTACCCAAATATAAATCTTGAAAGTCCACAGACACTTTCTAAATAGTCAAAAATTCATTTATTATAACCAGTCAAAACACAAGCCAGAAACTCGTTTCTTTTTACGCAAAACAATAAACATCTGGATCTCCTCTCTGTACAGGGTCTCATAATTGTTTATCAGACCCATTATGGTAGTATCATCTGCAAACTTTAGAACCCTCTTACCTACCTCTAACAGGAGGTAAGAGGGTGAACAGAGTAAAAAGAACTGGACTATTCACTATTCACACATCTCCTTCGACTTGTGCAACCCCAAATATTTTTCAATCATGTTAATTAGGAACTGTTAACCTAATTGGTCCCACTCTAAAGCTTTGCCTAAATATACTTGGCTGTAACAGCATATAAACAGAACCTTTTGTTATATAAGTCTACAGGTGTCATTATTTTGTCAAGTTCTTCAACATTTGTGCACCATATGGTGAAGGCAAAGAATTAAGAGCCTTTCAGTGACTAGTCTGCAGGAAAAGAAAGAAAAACAAAACGGTTGCTTTTGTGACTTTTCCCACTTTTTTGAGAGTTCCAATAATAACATAGGTTTCATGGAACATTCATAAAGACACAAGCAGTTGCTGCTCACAGTTGAGTCCAAATAATCTCAGTGCTTATTCCATGGTAACCAAACAGAGCTTTAAACAAAAGTACGCAGATTCAAGACAAAAGTCTTAACAGCGTAGATTTGGCTTAAAAAACTTTGATTTTACATGTATATGATTGTACCGGTGTTTGTTACTTGAACAACTTGTCTGTTTGATGTTGCAGTGTAAAGAGAGAATGCGTCCAGTAAAAGCTGCCCTGAAGCAGTTGGACAGACCAGAGAAAGGACTGTCAGAGCGCGAGCAGCTGGAGCACACCAGACAATGCCTCATAAAGATTGGGGACCACATCACTCAGTGTTTGAAGGAATATTCGAATCCTGATCAGATCAAGCAATGGAGAAAGTTAGTTTTTACATTGCATCTGTTGATTTTCTCAAATCAAAATACTATGATAAATTTTAATGCAGGAACAAGAGTTAAGTAATTGAATCACATGACATTCATTTTTTTACAGGAACCTGTGGATATTTGTCTCTAAATTCACAGAGTTTGATGCAAGAAAACTACACAAACTCTATAAGCATGCAATCAAGAAAAGACAAGAAAATGCCCAAGTATGTAAAATCATTTAATTAAACCTTATTCTTCTCCTCTTAACATTAAATGCTTAAAGAAAAGGTAACAGGATCTCTCTTATTAAAGATGTTTCACCTGTCATCCAAACGGCCTGCTTTGGTCTGAACATGGTTGGAAGTAACAGACTTAATTGCACAGACATGTTCTGTGGAGGTTTTTAAAGCAAAATTTTAGATTTTAGTAGAATCGTAAGTGGGTGTGGCCAAAGTGCTCTACAGTGCGCCCTAACACGAGATAGGGGAAACCATAAGTCGTAGAGATCTGAAACTCGGTACATAGGTAGATCCCCCCCCCAAATGAAGGGAAATCTCTTGGAGGTTCCCCCTAAAATGTATAGAAAAAATGTATTTGCCATTTTGGGTCAAAGGTCAAATTTTGATCATTTTTAAATTTTACTCACGTTGAACTTTAACGAACTCGTCCTAGGGATTTTGACCTATCCGCTTCATTTTTGGTCAGGATGCAGTTGAGGGGTGGGGCTTTAAAAGTTATGACAAAAAATTTGTTTTCGTATGATCAGGGGGTGCGGCGAAGTTGGCGTACTTGCTAAAGCAAATGAAGCATTAGAACTTTAACATAAAAAGGTCAATTGGCACCAAACTTGGCATGAGTGATCCTGGTTGGCTGTTTGATAAACCTATGTCATTATAGTCTGACGTCATCTAAGCCACGCCCCCTCAGACCAGGAAGCGACTATTTTTATTTAGAAAGCTCCATCTCTGACCCCCTTGAGCTAATCAACATGATCTTGTGTCAGAAGACATGTAAGGTAAGGTAATTTTATTTATATAGCACATTTTCAGCAACAAGGCAATTCAAAGTGCTTTACAGGAATTAAAAGGAAATACAAACAAAATAACAAACCAAACAAAAGGGCAAAAGAAGAAAAAGCTAATAATGTTCATCCAAAGTAAATAAACTAGATACTCCTATTCAGGGTTGGTAGATAACTATAAGTAAGTATCCTCTGGTCTAATTCCTTTTCTGGGCTAGAAGAATAGGAGTCTAAAACGTTGTTGCTAAGGTAGTTTTTCTGTATACTAAGTTCTAATCCCTGTTCTGGGTTGCTAAATAAGTGTAAGTAAATAAGTATCCTCAGTACCTCTGGGTTGCTAGTTAAGTATAAATTAGTATTGTCTGGACTTTATAAGTGTGCTCTAAATTTGTAAAAGTAATGAGTACTCCACAGTTTCTAAGAAATAATGATTTTAGATAACTAGTTGGTCTCACTTGCCTTAAAGCACAGAGTTTTTGGTGGAGGGCGTGGCAATGGCGGCGCAGAAAAATGACAGGTGACGGGGTTGCCATATGTTTGGCTCTACACCAAACTATACCAAACTCACTGTGATCTATCCTTATCCACCCCCCGACAGGAATGCAGTCCAATATTTGGTGGGCGTGGCTTAATTCCTCCACAACACCCCCTAGAATATTTTTAAAAATCAGCCCCAACCATGCTTTGACCCACAATTATGAAACTTGGTATACATGTATATCTTATCAGGACCTACAAAAAAGTCTCTTGGAGCCGTGGTCCAAACTCAACAGGAAGTCAGCCATTTTAGATCAGAACCGCCACCTTGTCTTTTTTTGACATCGTATCTGATCGAACTCATCCTACAGATTTTGAGACAGATTTCAGAATCAGTCAGCACTGTCTTGAGGCATTGAAGGTCAAAAGTTATCCTCGGATTGTTTTGTACATTAAAGTATGTGGGCGTGGCTAAGTGTCAAAATCTGACTTCGCCATGAAACATCAAGGTGCAATAACTTCTACATGAAAGGTCACAGCTGCATCATTATGTCATTACAGACTAGGCCTCATTACATTTACAAGATCAATTGATAACATCACCTTACCCCGTCCCAAAAGGAAGTCACCTGTTTTTTTTTTCTGTTGGATGTCTTACTTTTACTCTTTGATTCATATAGGTTTAAATCTGTACCAAGTGACATGCAATGACATGATGATGAATTCTGTTAACGCTGGCTGAACCATGTGGGCGTTATTAAATGGCGAATATCAATCCCTTGCCGTATACATACAGTTGTCTCTAAATCAAATGCATCATCTGATTTGCACCTAACTTTAAAGGTTCACAAAAATTTAAAGAACCCAATAGCATTAAATTGGAGTTTGACTCCACTGTGCCCCTAGGTTATTCCGTCTGCTATCTCCTCACTACATCAGTTGATCTACACCAGATTTTTGTACATTGTCAGGAAGCACTGCTGAACACATCGATGTGTATTGCCTTGCGGACGGGTGCAGGAACTGTGCGAGACCGTTGACGGTGGCGAGCGGATGGCGTTGCTGTGAGGCCGGAGTGGCACTAAGCTGTGAGGGCCGTTTGAGGCTTTTTACAGCTTTAATTATTAGTATCATTTTTCTTATATTATCATTATTATTATATGCTGAATTCAGAACAATTATACTATTAAGTCAATGCTGTACAGCAGGTGTTGTAAACATGAAATCTGAGACCACCTGCTCTGTTTAGGTTTTGTTTTGATGCTTTCTCTCACTCATCTCACAAGTTCCTTCCCTGTCAAAAATGTGCACAATGCTATCGCCAAGCAAGTGTTCTTTGTCTTTAAGAAGTATGTTACTTCCAGCCATTTTCAGAACTTGAAGTAGACTTTTGGATGCAAGGTAAATCATGTTAAAGGAACAAGAAAAGTATTCCAATGTCCTAAGTATTTATTGTCATGTCCTAGATAACTGAGAATTTATGCCAGGGTATTCTCATTTTAATAGAATATGACTATTGTGTCTTTAGACTGTGGAGCAGAACACTAGAACTATAAACACTCAAGGCTATAAGCATACAGGTAAGTTGTCTTCTGATCGTATAATAAAATCAAGAAGCCACCATTGATTCATTTTGGATATTTTTTTTGTGCATAGATGTTGAAAGACTGAAGGACAGCTCCCACCAAGATGACAGCAGCAGAGATAGCTACTGCTCAGACAGACATCAGCCTTCAGGTAGATACTCTGAAAGCAGTAGCAATAAAGACAGACACGGCTCTGAGTACCACAAGAAGACCAGTGTGGTAGACTCCAGGAAAAGACCGTACTCTTCTTTCAGCAATGGGAAAGATCACAGAGACCACTATAAGGCAGACAGCCGAGACAGACAGGACAGGTAAGCATGAACATTCACACAAGAAGACACTTTTTATCTTTCTTAACTTTAAAGTAGAAGTAGAATAACAAATTGACCATTATTTGCCTTTTATACATATATATTGGCAATTGGCCTTGCCTGACTGTTGTTAAATAGGCATATCTTGGGGAAGCTGCTCTGTTGACACAGTGACAGTCTGTCATAGGGCTATATTTAGGCCCTGGAGGACAGTGATTATTTTGTACATGTACAAGTGCTTTCTAACTTCTGGAAAACATAACTAGTTCTGAAAATGGTAAGATTTATTTTTTTAATAGTTTTCAAGCATTTCTAACAAAGTGGGTGGATCCAAGAGACACACCCAAGTGTGGGGATGGGTGGTCGTGATCTGGACAAAATAAACACTTTTCTCAACTTATCTACATTGTCACTATATTTATTAAATGTTCAGACTCCTCAGGTGACTTTTTTTCAAAACAACAACTACTAATAAATCTAGTAATTCTTTTCCTGTTGTTTGCTGACTGTTATGGCGGCGACACTCTATGGCTCAGCCTGAACGAGCTTTAACTTCTGCCATTAGCCTCTCTGCTCCCTCAGCATTGCAGCCAGTCTCACACAGTCATACCTTCACCAATAGTCAGAGCAGAGGAGACCCATTCTATTATTCCATGTCCACGTTGCAAATAAATAACAAATTTGTAAAGCTGATTAATGTTACGATCAATTCTCGCAGTGACAAGCTCGCAATGCTTGGTTGGCTCAGAATTCAAACTAGGAAGAGGGGCTGTGACGAAGCTGTGCTGCTGCAAACAATAGGAAAAATCAACTCCCTAAGAAACGTTTAAACAAACATTTCTTAGGCAGAAACGTTTGTTTCTTAGGCAGAAAACCATCTCACTGCTATTAGTGAGATGGTTTTAGGCAAAATAATACTGAACTAAAGGAACAGCACGAAAATGTCAACATTTTCATGGAAACATAAAGGCAAACCCCTAAATAACCTATCTAGACAGTTTATCAGCAAGAAAAAATTTATATGGGTGTTAGTTTTACTTTAAGTGTGTGAGACGGGGGGCGTGCTGTGGTGGCGTAGAGGATAGTGCGACCCACGTTTGGGGGCCTTGAGTCCTCGATTCAGCCGTCGCGGGTTCGTTTCCCGGACCTGATGATATTTGCCGCATGTCTTCCCCCCTCTCCTTGCCCTCTTTCCTGTCAGCCTACTTTCAAATAAGGGACACTAGAGCCCACAAAGGTCTTTGTAACAGTGAGATGGTTTTCTGCCTTCATGATTTGGGGCCTCATGTATAAGAGTTTGGAGCTGTCGCACTAAAAAATGGCATTTGGACAATTTAGAAAATGCGGTGCACAAAAAATTCAGATGTATAAAACCGTGGACATGCCTGCACCTTTTTTTATGCTGCTGTCAGTTCCCCCGACTGCTCCCAGTGACCAAGGAAACGGTTTTTGCTTGTAGTGGTATAAGTAGTTATAATGATAACAATTATATCTTTTATGTAAAAGCTGCCTGCACATAAGGTCACCTCACAAAAAAATTAAAATAATAAATTTTAAAAAGAAAAACTTCCAAATTAAAAATAAAAAGTAATTAAATAGATCCAAGTAGAAATGCTTGTTCAGCCGGGATTTAAAGACAGACAACAAATCAGAGTCCTTTGCGGTGAGTGGGGAATGTGGACGTTTTTTCTAAATGGAGGAATCAGGCCAATGTTCCACTAATGAGGCACTTCTACTCATATAAATTGCACATTTACAGAACGGAGATCCATTCTGTCCATGCTTTCTGGCGTGGCTCGACTGACCGTCTCAAACTGACCGCCAGCTCCAGCTGCACCATCACCCGTAACACACAGCTCGTTCTTTAAGTTCTGCACAGATCTCCAGGATGATCACTTTGAGCAATCTAAACACTAGTAAACCATCATCAACATGTCTCATTAGATCAATATGGTTTCTAAATGCCCATGCCTCCAATCCTTCAATTGACAATGTTCTCCATCAGAGCCAAAACGTTCCACAATTACGCAGCACACCTTTGCGCAGCTACTTACATACGTGTGATTTTCTATTCACCTTGATCACCTTAAAAATAATCAAACTTGATCTGTTTGGAATTAATCTGCTGATCCTGTCTAGGTTCAGCGACAGTATGTGTTCAAAGAATGAGGTCAGCTGACTACATGAATATACTGAATGGCCAGAAATCATTGGGTTTTTTCTTCCCTGGCTTTAGGGGCATATTCCAAGATGATAATGCGAGGATTCATTGGGCTCGAATTGTGAAAGAGTGGGTCAGGAAGCATGACACATTATTTTCACATATGGATTGGCCACCACAGAGTCCAGACCTTAACTCTGGATTAAATCTGGACTCATCAGATCGTATGACCTTCTTCCATTGCTCCAGAGTTCACTCTTTATGCTCCCTAGCAAATTCAGGCCATTTTTTTCCAGTTTGCCTTACTGATGAGTGATTTTTCTTAAGGCTACACAGATGTTCAGTCCCAATCCATTGAGTTCACTTCACATTGTAAGTGTGGAAATGATCTTATTTTCACTACTAAACACAGTGAAAGAAAGTTCTACTGTTGTTTTTTTTCTTCAATTTGATTTCACCAAATATTTAAGTGATCGGCAATTTTAGTCCGGCCACATTTCTTCCTCGAAGTCGGTGGGTCCCCACTATCCTTCCAGTTTTTAATAATGCGTTGGACTGCTCTTAACCCAATTTCAATAGTTTCTGAAATCTCCTTAGATTTTTCTCTGCTTGATGCATGCCAGTGATTTGACCCTTGTCAAACAGACTGGCATCCTTTCCATGACCACGGCATCCAAATTCTTTTCTAATCCGATACCTGGATGAACAGCCAGGTCCACACACTCCTCAGGGCCTGCAATGCAAGATTCATACCAGTCATGGAAAACCTGGAAAGTCATAGAATTTAATTTTTCTACGTACAGTTCTACGGTCCTGTCAGGACCTGAAGCTGTGTCAGATCTGATGCCTGCAGAGTCAGAGGCGGTGGAAGCACAATCATCAAAGATGACCACGGATAACTGGTGCAGTACTGATCCCGCACTTTGGGTAAAAACTGATGAGTTCATATGAGTTTACTGGGCGGTGTAAGAAGCAGGCAGCTATCGACAAATAGGGAGCTGTCAAAATATGGATGTTAATTTTAAAGTGGTGAGTACATTCAGTCACAGGCCGATTTATCCTCCATCGATCACAGATATGTTTTGCTTTGCATGTCGTATTTTTGACGATGCTAAAAGTTAGTGATGCTTTGAAACAAATTTCCATGACTGGAAACACGCAACAGAACACCTGAAAGAGCAAGGAAACTGCGAAAATCACACAAAAAGGGCGTGCCGTGGTGGCGTAGGGGATAGCGCGACCCACATTTGGAGGCCTTGAGTCCTCGACGCGGCCGTCGCGGGTTCGACTCCCGGACCCGGCGGCATTTACCGCATGTCTTCCCCCTCTCCTTACCCCGTTCCTGTCAGCCTACTGTCAAAATAAGGGACACTAGAGCCCACAAAAAAAGCCCCCTGGTGGGGAAAAAAAAAAAAAAGAAAATCACAGAAAAATAATGCGACTGCTCTGCCCGCGCATGCTCAACGAGCATAAAGCAAAACTAGCCTCCAGCTAGCAACGACAGTTGGAACTCTCCTATTCGTACATATGGCAAAGGTCCAAAGTGTACAAAATAGCTCAACTGCATCGTGCCCTGCCATGCAGCTAAAATCCAGTCATCATCGAATAAACGTTTTGGCCCAGTACGACAATACTGTGACCAAAGTCTGCAATATAGTGATGACATTCACAAATGAGCCGACTCTTCTGAACAGCTCTTTACTATGCACGATGGGACTGGAGTCTCAGTGATAACCGTTCTTTGTTTCTGTAGTGCTCAGCGCACACTGCAGTTGCTGTGATTATTATTCTATTTTAGTAAAAATATACATTTATTCATTCATCAAATAAGCATTTAATTAAAGGCTAGTGGTGTTGCGGTGTGTGTGCCTGTCTGTTCTGAACTTTTGTAGAAGCTGTTAGTTCTACATGCATGTTAATATTACTGCCAATATATTTTTTGTTTGACTTTATCATTATATGATTCCTCAGTCAACCTTAGTCAATATATATTGACACTTTTCAATTCATACCTGTCTGTGTGTGCTTCATTTTCAAATTTTTATCCTTTGTTTCCTCTAATCTGCCTACCCTACACTTTTACATGCTTGCTATAGCAACTTGGTGAGGTTAGTCTTTCTGTCATACACTTTTCTTTCTGAACCTGTTGTATGTGGATCATGGAAAATTATACTGAAGGGCATGGAGAGTCATGGAAAAGTCATAGATTTTTTTTTCTAAATAACAGTGAGAACCCTGGCAATGTTGCCTCCAGGTCAGGTGAAAGAGCTTTGTACAAGGTTACTTGAGCTGACCTGAAAAGATACCTGACCTGAAAACAGCCATGGCAGATCACAGGGTGCACATGGAGCCCCAACAACACCGGAGATGACACCACAAACTTTAAAGGCTGTGATGCATCACCAGGGGACTTGAGTGTACTGATGGCAGACTGGTGGTCGGAACACTCCCTGACATGGACCTGGCTGAACCCCAAGAAAGCTACCTGGCAAAATGCTAAGCGCATGCTCCTAACAGCTAGCCCTCATCTTTACCAGGATCTTTAACCTCTCCCTGATCCAGGTAGTCATCTCACCTGCCTAAAATCAACTATAATCCCTGTGCCAAAGAAGACTCCTATCATCAGCCTGAACAATTATCGTCTGGTGGTCCTTTTGTCCTGTGACTATGAACCAATATATATAGTAATGTTCGGTGAGATTCATAGCTGGTGAGGCACTGACTTAATCATAATCATATTTACAAATATAGACCACCTGCATGTTATTGTTTACATAAGAAAATTTCATGCATGCGGACAACGCTGGAGGACAAAAAGACAATTCTTCTACATCTATAGCCTCACTGCCGCCGTAGAATAATTCCATTAACTCAATGAAACTTGCACATGTAAATATTATTAATTTTGTGCTGTGCTCCACAGAAAAGGGAAAATTGTTAAAGTACAACTCAGAACCACTTCTTTCTCACTCTTTGTATTAGCTACACGCAGACTCGATGCCATAGCAACTGACAACAACGCCACAAAAAAAAAACAAGTATTTCCCACACAAAGAGCAGGACATTCGGTCTGTTGCAGTGGTATGGTTTTAGGTTATGGTTTTTGCAATTATTAATAAGTGATTGCTGTGGTAAGAGGAGAAAACATAAATATATCTCTACACTCAGTGACGTGCGATGAGGTTCATAGCTGGTGAGGCACTGATGTAATGAGAGTCAGATTTGTAATGATATGCAGCACCAGTAGGTGGTGATGCAAGTAGATTGTAAGTGTGTAAAGACACATGAGGAAGTTAGAGACTCGAGCATGTGAACATGAGGTTACAATAACTGCTGCTGTTAGTTAATAAACCAGGTAACTTTAAAAGACTTGGCTTCCTTCATGTACTGCTGTACAAACATTACATGGTACCAGGAGCTGTAGGTTTGTTGTTTTTGTAGACATCAGTTAGGAAAGCTACGCGACTATGGATGTAATGAAGCCGCCGGAGCCGTTAAAGCTAACAGGGAACGTTGATGCTAACTGGAGAGCATTTAAGCAACGGTTCCAGCTCTATGTGTCTGCAGTGGGACTGGACACCAAGCCGGATGAAAGGAAGATCGCCATGTTGCTCACAATTGCCGGCCCGGAAGCCCTGGAAGTTTACAACACCTTCACGTTTGAAACTGAGGAGGAAAACAAGTTGGATGTGGTCCTGCAGAAGTTTGACGGACACTGCCTGTCAAAAAAAAACGAAACATTTGAACGGTGCGTGTTTCGATCCCGAGTGCAGCAGCAAGATGAGTCGTTTGATAGCTACCTGACAGTATTAAAGATAAAAGCTGCATCATGTAACTTTGGTTCACTGAGGGACTCACTAATTCGCGATCTTGTCTTTATATCCTTTGATACTAAGGGTATAAAGACAAGAGAAAAACTTTTGATAGAAAGTGATCTCACGCTGGAAATGGCAGTAAAAATTTGTCAAGCCAGTGAGCTGGCAGGAGAACATGTGAAGACATTCGCCGAAGGAGAGCAAGGCGCGGCAGCTGCCAGTCAGCTATGCGAGGCAGTGGACACGGTCTCCATCAGAGAGAAGCGCACAGCTAAGTTCAAGAATAGGAACAAGAATGATGGCATGTTCAGCTGCAAAAGATGTGGAAGTGATCATAAATCGAGGCAATGTCCAGCTTTCGGAAAAGCATGTTCAAAATGCAGAGGTTTACGTCATTTTGTCAGAATGTGTATGTCTAAAGATAACAAAGTACATACTGTTCAGGATGAAAATGATAGTGGTGACCAAAGTGATGATAGTGGTTCACTTTTTATCAGTATGGTAAACAAGGAAGATGGAAAGGGTCCATCAACAAAGAATGCTGATGTACATCAAGTTAGGAATGCAGATAAAAGAGATAAATGGGTGGCACCACTTGTGGTAAATGGGACACTGATTTCATTTCAGCTTGATACTGGGGCAAAGGCGAACATTATAAATGTTAATGATCTTAGAGAGCTTAAAGAGAAACCTAAGATAAGAAAAAATACAGTTGCACTCAGGGCATATAACCAGCAAAGCATAGAAACAGAGGGTGTGTGCAGACTTAAAGTCAATGTAAAGGGTAATGTGCACAATATAATGTTTGTGGTCGTTCCTAAGGGACAGTCCCTTCCTGGGAGACAAGGCTTGTGAGGATCTGGGTTTGGTCAGGAGAATATATCAGCTCAACAAACACACTGTAGACGTGACTGAACAAGGTGCAGGGGCGTATAACATTGTAGATAGCTTCCCAGGCATCTTCAAAGGACAGGGCACCCTGCCATTCACATACAAAATACGACTTAAGAGTGACGCTAAGCCTGTTGTGCATGCCCCAAGGAGAGTGCCAGTTGCACTGCACGCCAGCCTGAACAAAGAGCAGGACAGGATGACACAACTGGGGGTCATTGAGCGAGTTGAACAACCCACAGACTGGATAAATTCGATCACTTGTGTCAAAAAGCCAAATGGGCAGTTACGGGTTTGCTTAGACCCCAAAGATCTGAATGAAAATATTAAGAGAGAACATTATCAGATTCTTAAGAGAGAGGAGATCACCAACGAGATGGCAGGCGCTCAGTATTTTAGCAAACTAGATGCCTCGCAGGGTTTTTGGCAAATAAAGTTAAATGCTGAAAGCAGCAAACTATGCACCTTTAACACCCCGTTTGGCAGGTACTGTTTTCTCAGGCTGCCATTTGGCATTAAATCAGCACCAGAGATTTTTCAAAAGGCAGTTGAGCGAATAACCGAGGGTCTGGTAGGCACAAGAGTCTACATTGATGACATAGTGGTGTGGGGAAAAACACGACAGGAACATGATGAAAG
>CAEFZX010027089.1:0-10442 GCA_903066825.1 Alfaro cultratus
GGGCAGCCTCCGGTGTTCTGGAGATCTCTGGGATGAGTCGGAGATCGGCGATAAAAGTGCCAACATTGGAGCTCCAAAGGTCCAGAAGCTCATGTCTGCTATAGCACAGCAACGCGGTGCAGTTCTGGAGAAAAAGTCCGGTGAGAAATAGATAGAAAATAGATAGAAAACCACTAAATAGCAGGTCCTGGAGAGACGCTGAGCCTCGCGTTGTTCATGCGCCGCCATCTTGAGCAAAAATCATATTGAAATCAGGACTAAAGTTGGGAAGAAATCAATTTTACAGATTGTCCTGATTTGAACTCTTTAGTCTGAAAGGAACTTATCACTGTTTATGTTTTTAAAGTCAACCATGAAATAGAAAGGGTTTCAGGATTGAACCTTGGGGTACCCCACATGTGATTATACCTGTTTTGATGAGAAGTTACCCATTGACACAAAGAAGTCCTTGTTCTGTAAGGAGCTTTTATTTATTTATTTAATTAATTTGTGTTCTTTGTAATTTCTGTACAATAAAACTACAGCTCTAGAATATTACCCATATTTTTGTCCCATATTTGTATGACATTGAAGCTCCAGTATGTACCTTTCACAAAAAATATGTTCTTTACATATTTGTTCAAACTATCATCATATTGTGACAGTTTAATATGAGATAGATAATCTGTGAAAAGATCAAGCTCTTATGTATGTCTCCAGAATTGCACCACTCCCGGTCAAAACCAACCAATCAGAGCCAGGAGGAGGGTCTTGATGCTGTCAATCAAGGTAGTGAACAGGCTGTTGTAGTTAGTGCTGGGGGCACTGCGATGAGATGGAGGAGTTAAATTTTTTTCACAGATTATCTATCTCATTATATTATCACAACATAGTGATAGTTTTAGAAAGTTTGTAGGTTTTTCAAGTTTTTCTTTTCATGACAACTGCTTCAACCATTTTATGTTGTGTTTGTGATAATAATCTGAACTACATCCGATGTATGTTAAAATATCATGTCTCAAAGAACTGAAAACATTGATCCAGAGTTGTGTCATCTGTCGCTGTCATTTTGGGCCCTTGAAGGCACCTCAGAAGGCCGCCTGGGATCCGCCTGCAGCCAGGACTGAGCTCCAGATGACAGGTCCCGGCCTAGCGCTTTAATGACTTACACATTGGAACTCCGTGGTGTACATGTGTCAGGTTGATTCCATGGGCCTGCAGCAAAAACAGTGGGAGAGGAGAGAAAAAAGATGGCAGCTCCTTCTCCCCCATTCTGTCACTGAAGGCCCGGCCCCTGGATTGTATCATATCAAGCTTGGCCCCCAACAGACTACAAATGAAGGATGTGAAGAACAGCAAACGCAAGGAGGAGGGAAGCTCTAAAAGACTTTCATCTTGTAAGCTACAAAACCATTAACTTTTGACCTGGTGATGCCCTCTTTGAGGGGTGGACACTAAGGTTTTTAAAAAAGAAATGGGTTTGCATACAGGATACAAGTATGAGGGGCCATTTAGGACAAAAACTATGTTTTGTCTCTCACACACTACTAAACACGCATACACATACAAAAAATACTAAAATTGCGCATATACACTACTAAATTGTCACACACACATACAATTTTTTTTTCTCATACGCATACATAAAAGAATAAGATTGCACATATAAACTAATAAAATATTGCAGGAACATGCATTTTTTTCTCTCTCGCACAAACACAAGACTAAAATTTCACATATACACTACTAAAATATCACACACACACACATATCACACAGACATAATATTATGAATGATAAGTCGAAAATGTATGTA
Organism: Alfaro cultratus; assembly: GCA_903066825.1. Classification (NCBI taxonomy): domain Eukaryota; kingdom Metazoa; phylum Chordata; class Actinopteri; order Cyprinodontiformes; family Poeciliidae; genus Alfaro; species Alfaro cultratus. The sequence continues at coordinate 1,796 of CAEFZX010027089.1, forward strand.
TGTGTGTGAACTAACACAAGGCTGTATGAATGAATGAATGAATGAATGAATGAAATGGGGATGAGACTTCTGTGTCTCATCCCCAGAAAATTACACAGAAAATTCTATGTAATTTTCTGTGTGAGAGATTCGTATTTGTTTGTGTGAGAGTTGCCACGGATGACGCGGGGCATAATTTGGAGATCAGATCGCGTTGATACCACAGTGAAGTTAGCTTCAAGTTGGATATTGGAACTCTGCGGAGTAAGCGGCGTTTAGCTCAAGGTTGATCCGATTTATGAACGCAAATTTCGGCCAACAGTTCTCTACTGCTCCCTCCTCAAGCACTCGGAGGTTCACTTAGGCTCTAAGTAAGAGAGCCGGAGTAAGCGGCTTTAGTAGTGTGCGAGAGACAAAAAAACACAACATAGTTTTTGTCCTAAACGGCCCCTCATATACAAGCACAAATTAGAAATTTTGGATGCAGTTCAATATAATCCAATACTCGTGTTTGGTTGATATCGGTCCGATTTTCTATATCAATATTACATCAGAACACTCCTGATTAACATGAATCTGTGCTAATTCAAAATTTCTTAGCATTCTTGGACTGTTAAAGAAGCTGGAGTACCTGCAGGGAATTTTCACATGCATGAGAACATGAAAACTCCATGCAGAAAGACCCCATCTGGAAAACTAGAACTGTCTTGGTGCTGCGTTTCCATTACAAATGTGCTCTAAACATTGTGGACATTTCACTAATGTCAAAAAAACACAATTCCGCAATTGTGTTGTTTCCATTAAATAAGAAACACAATTAAAATCACACCTATGTATGTTAATAAGACAAGTCATTGTCCTACCACCTCCTGTCTTTTTTGTCATTTCCACCAGTAGTAACTTCTGGTTGTTGATCACGTGACTTGTGTGATGTGAAAAATTTGTTTCCATTGCAGTTTTGTGAAACAGAAATTTTGATACAGCTGGAAAAAACACACAAAAAACTTTTAGCAATTTTTATTTTTATTTTTTTCAGAATTGCTGCATTTCCATTAAGCGACTTTATTTTTATAATTCCAATTTGTGCAAATGGAAACATAGCAAGTGTTAACCATTGTAGCCCAGTTGTTCATACAGTAAAATTCAAACTGCATCTGCAGCGGGGAAACTTCTTCTCTGCAACAGTGCTATGTACAGACAATTCTGTCCAATGCACCAGGTTTGAATGAGGAACAAGCATAATCTGGTAGCAGAGACATCATGTTGAAACAACATCTAGACCTAGCTGAGGGTCACATAATCCCCTGCAGGGGGTCGATGCATACCTTGGATCCCTTGCAAAAGAGCTGTGGTTAACCAGCCTTTACATCGAGCAACGCCACAGAATAGCAGAAACTTCCCCTGTCTGCCCCCCACTCACCCGTTTCTCCCTCCAACCCTGCTGCTGGTGAACTATCAAGCGAGGGTCCGACAGTGTTCTTCCTAATTACCTATTTCTTCACTCCTGATCCTGCGGCTGGCATAATTAGTTACCTGGGGCTGCAATCCAATTTGAAGTGATGACAAGAAAGTGATCCATGAAAAAGTAATAAGTTAAATCCAATTTCAGCCTGCGTCTAATTAAATGCACATGGAACTAATGAGTCAAACCCTACCATTTCACTGATAATGGTAATTAGCGGGGTGGGAGTAGCTGGCTCTCTTCACTGTGCCACTGTAGGTGCGAGCACGAAAGAAAAAAAAAGAAAAAGCTAAAGCAGCATGGATTCTTTTAATTACACGTGTCATACTGTCGATGTAATTTACTGTTTTTTTTGACCAGTCAAGTATGTTTAGCTGCTTTCCAGCTGCTAGCATCTCCACTCTGATTAGAAGGCCTTTGAGCTGCTGAGTGTACGGCATCTTTATCCTGAGGCAGCAGTGGGCAGAGGGGGGACCCCAGTTGAAGACATAATTCCAAAGAGCCATTTAACACTGATCAAGAATTCCGGGGTTTGTTTGACTCATAGTTTTTCCCCTTTCTGTACTCTGTGCAGGTCATTTTTTTCTATCTCTAACCAGATGTTTCATATATAGTGTGCTTCATTATATATTTTTTTGGCTTGAATGAATTGGAAATGAGTCACATCTCCGAATGAGTAAAAAAAGTCTCCCAGCACTTCTCCTCGTTCGTGCCCAATAAGAAGACGGCTGAGATGAATGGAGCGGCGTTTGCAGATCAGGTGCTTTTATGAGTTACTCGCTTTACTATGGTCTCATAATTGTTGGATCGTGTCTTTTGATGTCCCGGTCCACCTCGAGAGAGAATCATTATTCAGGCCTGTGTGATGGAGGTAGAGGATGTTCCATGTATGTGTGTTTGTGTGTGTAAATGGGGATCCTGTGAGCTCAGTTTTTATAAAGGGGAACTTTATAATAACTGCTGCTTTTAATTCTCCTCTTTGCCAATTTCTGTTAACAAATATAAATTTGTTTACAGATTTTGATTTTTAGTTGTAGTAATGTCATGAGTTATGAAGATATTTTAGTCATAACTCAAATTTTATGCAGCGTTTAAGTAGGGCTGGAAAAAAAACAAACAATATCTGTATATGTTGCAACAGGCAGGTGATCAATATCAACAGATAGTACATCTGAAATTCAATAATTTCACTGAACTCTGATCCAGCACTGCACAGCATTGTGGGGGATGTAGGCATAGGAAAGGCTTCCTTCTCCTTAAACCCTGTTTCCTGGCCAGCTAAGGTAGGTTGGCGGCATAAAAAGAACTCGCTTTGTCTTTAGTTACCTAGCAACAACCTGTCGAGTAACTTGCACAGCAGCAGTTCCATGTTTTGTTACAGTACGTCATAACTGCTCAAAATGAAAATAAAACAAAACAAACAAAAAACAAACAAACAAAGGAGTATAAAAACGGGATAAAACAGGAAAAGTCACCTCACTAGTTTGGTAACATTTCAGATATTTACAATTACAAACTAATCAATAATTATCTATATTGACTGATATGAAATACTTAAATCATATGTTTTTCAGTAGTAATGTCCAGCCTCAAGTAATTTAATTGTTCTACTAATATTCTGTAAATTTATAACCATGGCTTTTAAAATGTTCAAAAATTCTCCCTTGAACTGTTTCTATGCCTGAAGTCTTTTCAATGAGATGCTAGCAAAATTACTGGAGTCAGCAATTTTCTCTGTTTCCCACCTGCTGTTATGCACTGCTTGTCAGCTGGCTGAAAGAAAATTACAACACTTTTTCCCTTATAAAAAATTGTCTGGTTGTAAAAAACAAGCCCAGTAATGATGCGGAAATGAAAGTAGCATCATTCATCACTCTAATTAAGGTAACTGTTTTCAAACTACAGCTTTCGGCTAAGAGCTGTATGTCAGTCAAGCATAATATAAGCAATGACCACTGTGCCATGTCTATAAATTGCAGGGTGGCAAAAACATGTGAAATTTTACATATCAGTATATTTATACTAAACCTAAGTAGTTTATCCTCAAGTTTGTTTAAATCAATATAAGAAATATAATATGTTGCACCAGTCAAAAAATGAGCCTTGAAAAAGAAAAAAATATGATTAGTTGCACCTGACTAGAAATCACAGGACCAGTTAAACTATGAAGAAAGGGAAACTTAGGGTGGATTCACAACAGCCCTGCTTAGTTTCCTTTAATTGATCTGTAGTTTGCTTGCCTAAGAAGTCTGGTTCATTTGGTGAGGTGTGAATGCATAATCAAATTCTGATATGAACCAAAAAAGCTAACTCTGGTCTGCATACAAACCTGTGTCTCAGTTTGGTTGAAGTGAAGTCTAGGTCGGTACAAGTGCACATGTGAAAGCAAGCAGATCGGAGACTAATCAAAAAGCACAAAGCGGAATTAAGCACAAGGCATTCTGGGTAAACACAACTAAAACAAACGTGCTAGCGCTAATGGGAGAAATGACAAAAATACAAAAGAGAAATCCTACAAACGTAAAAATGTAAAGCCACTCCATTCTTATTTACATTTCATGAAGAAGGAAGTTGAGCTCAGTCTTCTTCAGATGTTTTTGTGTCTCTTCCTTCAGTAGCTCTTGGTGGAGCACCATCACAAACAAAGTGAACATGTCTTTCAAAGGATTTGCTTTGTTTGACACAGAGCAGTGTAAAATAGAATGGCACCAGCTGAAAATGTAACAAATGTTCTAGTTTTGGTCTCAAATCAAATCGAGTCTAACGGACTATCAGCTGTGAAAAAACCCTTATCATCCAGAAAATAAGGCAAATACCATGAAACTCCAATGTTTTTTCTTAAGATTGTCACAGTGCCTGGTGTAGAGTATAAAAAAAATCCAATTTAGTCGCTGAATGTCAAAGTATGTAGGGAACGCCCCCATGGAACTCAGTACATGACACTATGTGGAAGAGAGCTCCATTTTGTCCCTGACTTTTTTGCAGACACAAACTGCATAGATAAGAAAACGCGAAGAGACGAAACAACCAGCAGCGGAGACAATCTAACCACCAGGAAGAACAACAGAAACACAAACGAGGTGTAACACATCCTCAGAACGACACTGATGTTTATTCATGAATGCTTTGGCCTACGTGTGTATGGGGTGGTGGGGTGTATTTAATTAGCAGAATACATCATTCAGAGATCAACAAACACTTGTTTGAACCTGTGGCTTTTATTTTTTTTGCGTAATGTCAACAAAATGCAACTCACAGCATTAGAGAGCAGGCAATTTGCAACATTCAATAAGACACTCCGGCAAGACTGAGCTCTACCGCATGAGAAGTGTACAGAGGTGGGGAGTGAAACAAGGGGGAGGGAGAGAGAGCCAGACTCTCTCTCTTTTCAATAGCTGAGTGACAGCTTGGTCGAGCTCTCTGTATACATTAATAAATTAGAATTTTAATTTAGTCTTTGTCTGCAGGAGATGCTCTGGTGCTCCACTATGTACCAACAACTGGATGTACGCTGGAATCCGCTGCTGCCGCGGTCCCCTCTGCCGACCTCTACCACACCATCCAGGGGAAAAAAAATACTTCAGCTTGATCCTTTCAACTTTTTTTGGAATCCTGACAAATATGAACACAACTGAAAGGTCATTGCAGTCATATTTCATCCTCTGGAGCGATTTCCAAGACATTTGCACAACAAAGGGGTTTTTCCACAATCTGACTTTAGACCCAGCTACAACAGTAGCTCGTTAAAAAAAAAGTATGCCCCTGATGGGATAATAAGAGGTATTGCATATTATATATATCCACATGTGCACGCAGAGAATGAGGGCCTCTGTATGAATTACCAACTCCCTAAAGTCACTTGTAATTTCGCACTGGAGCAAACAAGCGCTCCTTTCTTCAACATAGATATACATCTTTGAAGGCAAGTGATCTGAAATTAAGGTAAATATCGCATCACAGATGTGGCAATGTTGGAATTAAAAGCAAATGAGATTAAGTCAATTTATGGAAAAGGATTTTTTTTCGACCGTTACGGTTTCCTGCATCTATCCCTGTTTTTACTTGAAGCCCCCACAATCTGGAACATCCACCCCACCAGACAGGTGGGGTGGATGGCTGGTGGCGCCTCCTACTGCTGGTGGCAGAAAGCTGCCGCTTCCTATAATCCTGCTGATTGTAATGAAAAGCGGGAATGATGAGCACAGGCTGACTTACAGTATTTCTTTGATTTTTTTCTTTTCTTCGCACAGACTTTTTTCTTTGCTTCCTCCCTTAAAAAAAAAATAAATAAAAAAATTCCTTCTCCTTAAACCCAAACTTTTCTCCTGTCTGAAAAGATTTGTTGGTTGTTTTGGCTGGAATTTTGTTACTTCCAAAAACCGGATTTTCACACACAATTTCTGCTTCACAGCTTCTTTCTCACATCTGTATATGCATGTGTGTGTTATACTAAATCACACATAATGCAGCAAATACATAACTGCACATGTTGCACAGCTAATTCTAATTTCCTGTTTGCGAACTTAACCCTGTGCTGTACTTTTTTTTTTTTTTTTTTTTGCACACTGTGTTCTTGCTGCAAAAGTTCACTATAGTTTTTTTCCGAATTCAGCAAACCACAAAGTTAAATAAGCAAAACCACCCGATAACATCATGTTAATACAGAAGAGATTGTCTTTGAAGCTGATGCCGCTTTTGACAGGTTACCTGTAGCTGGCTCTGCTGCTTGTCACCGAGTTTGGGAGATTTGCGCCCAGTGTTCAGTCGCGTCTGCAGTTGCACCTGGGACTGCTGCTGCTGGAGGAGAATCTGCCGAGCAACTTGGAAGGCCTGCCAGAGTGAAAACCCCCCAATAACATTGGATTAAAAATGAGCTAAAGAAAAGAATCAAGTAGATAGTCTGACAATATCTTCCAATTACAACTTTTTCAAGCCATCTTCTTACACTTTGTCACATTGCAGCCACAAACATTCCTGTGTGTTACTGGTATTTTATTTCATAATTGTGAAAAACTAACACTGCCCATAACTTTAACTATACAATCACCACTGTGAAACATGGTGGTGATGGCAGCATCATACTTTGGGGAGACATTTTTTTTTCTATAAGAGGATGATCAGAGCTAATTGAGCAAAATACAAGGGAATCCAGGAGGAAAACCAGCTTGGACTACAACAGGAAGTTGAGATTAGTGATGTATGATATATTAGGGTTAGGGTTAGTTTTCTTTTATATTGCTATTGGCTAGTGTCATTTATGTTTATATATCGGTATCAGCCCGATGTTAGATTTTTTTTTTTTAAATATTGGTATCAGTATGCTAACAACGGATGTGTATTCCATCTATTTGTCGTTTGTGTTTCAGGAGGATGAGCAGGTTGGTCATGTGACAGCAAAAGTGATGCAGTGAAGGATTGTTGGGTGGCGATTATATGGACCTGAAATTGTATCATGCTAATTTGCAGTAACTATTGTGACAACAAAATGATCATAGAAAAATATTTTACTTATTTTTTAGCTAACTGTATGACAGTAACTGCATGACACAGCATTCATAATGCCATAAGCACAGATGCTGTTCTTGAAAAACATACCTATATGAAATCAGATTCTTTAGGACACCAGTCACATAAAGAAGTGTGATTTATATCACCAAACTGCTCATAGAGACTTTAGATCTGTACCATGTACGGTTTGTACATGGTACAGCTAATCGCTGCTAAGGCCTAGTGAATTTAAGGATTTCTTCTTTTTTTTTTAAAAAAACACTTCTTTGCCACTTCCCATGGCTCTTAGGAGGCCTTAATATATTGGAAAACTCACCAAAATTGTCCACCACACAAGACTTTTGGATTTCAATTAAATCAAAAGAAGGTCTGGCCAAACTGCTCTACAGCGCCCCCTAAAGTGAGATAGAACAAACCGTACATGGTACAGATCTGAAATTCAGTACAACACCTAAAATGTGCAGGGAGTCAGCTATTTTGGGTCAAAGGTCAAATTTTGGCCATTTTTGACATTTACACACCTCAAACTATAACAAACTCCTTCTAGGTATTTTCACATGTTCAATTCCGATCAGCATGCAGTTATGGGATGGGGGATTAAAAGTTATTAAAGCAATTAGCTTTTTTAGTACGTTTAGGATTCATGGCTAAGCGGTGCACCTAGCTTACTCGCCATCGCAAACAAAACACTATAACTTTCACATGCAAAGTTCAAACTGTACCAAATTTGGTCATCCATGTTGGATTTCCCAATAATTCAATGTGGTCATATGAGTATGTCATCTAAGACCTGCCTCCTCAGAACAGGAAGTCGCTTTTTTTTCTTGGAAAGTTCCATCTCTGATCCCCTTGACCTAATCAAGTTGATCTTGTTTCAGAAGACAGATACCATGTTCGTCTCACTTACTTTAAAGCACAGTTTTCGCTGGAGGGCGTGGCCATGATGGCTCTGCAAAGTCAGAGGTCACACAGTTGCCATACGTTTGGCTTTAAATTCCACATATTTTAGCCGAGCTGCAACAATCTCACTGTGATCGATCTTAATCTGCCCCCCAACAAGAGTACAGTGTAATATTTGGTGGGTGTGGTCTAATTCCTCCATAGTGCCCTATGAAAATCTTTTGAAAATTAGCCCCAATTGCCCCAATTCGGTACACATATGCATCTTCCAAGGACAAACGAAAAGGCCTCCTGTAGCCGTGGTCCAAATTCAACAGGAAGTCAGCCATTTTGGATCAAAGCTGCCATTGTGTCTTTTTTACACATGTTGTATCTGAGCGAACTCTTCCAGCTTTTGACATACAGACTTCAGAATCACTCATCAGAGTCTTGAGGGACTGAAGGTCAAAGTTATCAAAATCTTTTTTCTACATCAAAGCGTTTGACTCAAAATCTGGTCACTGGCCATAAAACAATAAGGTGGAATAACTTCCACACACAAGCTGCATAAAACTTTCTTTCTGTTATAACAGACCAGAGCTCATCACATTCACATGGTCAAATGGTGACATCACCTTAGCCCTACCCCCTTTCAACAGGAAGCCACCTGTTTTTCTGCTGGTTCTCATCCTTTTAATCTTTGATTTATGGAGATGTTACAGTGGCCCTGAGGTGCAAAACACAACAACATTAAAGAAAACGCAACAACAATAAAGAAAACGCAACAACAATAAAGAAAACGCAACAACAATAAAGAAA
>CAEFZX010027091.1:0-14959 GCA_903066825.1 Alfaro cultratus
CCGCCCGGACGGACAGACAGACAGACAGATAGATAGATAGATAGATAGATTGGGGTAATAACTATAGTTACATTTACTTCAGTAACTTTGTGGTAAAAATGTACTTTTAGGAGTATTTTGATTATTTTGATCACTTTGTATTTTTACTTGAGTAAAATGTCTGCACCCTCCACCCACTGAATGAAGATTTATCATGTTTTGATCAAACTGTCACCAGACAGATTCTCACCTGCAGTTTTTGATTTAATTAGAAAGAAGTTGATTTTGTAATTATGTTAGTTATATTAATTATTTTCAATTTGGTCTTTAAAATACCAGCTTTTCCTCATTTTGGTCTGTCTGATGATGTGGTTTCTAAAATAATTTTTTCAATCAGCTACTCTGTTCTTGAGTCGCCTTTTTACCAAATACCTTTTTTTATCCCTAAGTAATTTCTTGGAGAGAACTTGTTAATTAAGTAAAAATAAGTTGAAGTAGTGCTTCTCTTACTGGAGTAAAAGTGTGTCTAATGCTACATCGCTCTCTCCACACCCATTGTTCTATAATCTGCAGCTGATTGAAAGTGTGTTAATATTCAGCAGAAACTGGTGCAGAAAAGTAAGGAAGACATGAAAATGTGATGTTGTTAGACCTGATTGGCTGTCGACGCTTTAGTGCAGATCTAAATCCTGTTCATGAAGCCTTTGAAGTCCCAAAAAGCTTTCCATGGACATACTTATCCATTTATTGGGTCTAAAATAAACTCCTTTCATCCATCTGCCACATTTCTGTGCATGTTGCAGGCAGGATGGTATTTGTCTCCTGTGGTTGATGGGAGAAACACATTTTCCTCTCAGTCAGTCAGAAATACACATCGTCTGAAATGCTAACATTCAAGTTTACAAAACGGCATGACTCAGTAAACCGTTACTTAGAGTTTCATTTCAGCCCCAAGTGTGCTGCTTCAGCATGTTAGCAGAGCAGGCCTTGATGACGCTGCCATGTACGGTTATTGTTGCTAAGCTACCGTTAGACAATTTATATGAGCAAGGATTTTATGGAATAGTGAATACACGTCGTCTCTCTTAAATCTACTTCAGGATGATAAATTCATCAAACGCTTCCGAGACGCTTTGGCAGAATGCATGAAACCAGAGGAAGGAGCAGGTCCTGACAGAAATCATCCAGCAGGAGTTAAATTCTGCAACCTGTCAAGGTCGCAGCGTTCATGCCTCATAGTGTCATTGAGCAAAGACTCTGCTCCCACGCTGTTCTCCAGGGCCTCTCTGATAGGCTGGCTCACCTTCACCATGTTACCATGAGAAATTAATGGTAACAAAGACAGGAAGCTTCAAATGGTGCAACAACAGCTGCTGCTTCATCCTGACTTTACTGACAAACACAGAGCAGCCCCTCTTCACATTAAGAGTTTGATTATAGATCCCGGACAGGTCGCCAGTCCATCACAGGGCAACTTGAGCTGCGTTTCCAGTAGCCATAAAAAATTTAATTGTAAATAAATATACTTAATGGAAATATGGCAATTTTGAAAAAGCACTCTATCGATACAAATACATTTTGCAAAACTGCAATGGAAGCACTTTTTCCACATCATGAGTCACATGATCAACAACCGGGTGTTGCTACTGGTGGAAACATTGAAGAAAACCACAGGAAGTAGCAGGAGGATGATGGTTGGTTTTTTGTACAGCAAAAAGTTGCTGCACATTTTCATTTTTTGCCAAAAAATAATTTAGGAAAAAAAAACAACTACTTTTTCCCTTAAATGCGAACAAATTACCTTGGTTGTTATTTTAAGAAGGAGACAATTTTTTCTTCTGAGAAACAACTTCATCCGTTTTGTTTCTGTCATATTTTCAGTCTCTTGTTATAAAAACACCAAAAACAAGAAACATGATGCTTTACAAGAAATTATGAATGCATATCAGAATCTCTCTATTTGTAATAAAAGACTCCAAAAGACAAAGTTGATCCAAACACAAACAATTCTGACTTTTTAATAATTTTTGGTCATTTCACTCTAACTGGCAGCAAGATAAAAACAACCCAGTTTTGGTCTCTATTTCATCTAACGCTGTCACTGACTTTATAATAAGTGTTGGAGGCTGCAACTTTCTTCAAATATGAAGAAGTTATTACTTGTTTTTTTTTCAACCTACAGAGCACAAACCTGCACAAGCAAAAACTTCAGCCGATATCACTGGAAGATCACCTAAAGCAAAAGTGTTTCTCAGGAGACAAGAAATAAACTCTCAAGTTGAAACTCTGCAAAAGCAGATATTGGTTTTCTTCATACTGCCTTAACCTGTGAAGCTCAGCGCTGCCCTGTTCGCCGGCGTTCTGCTCCATCACCCTGATCAGAGCTGACAGGGACACAGAAAGCTGCTGAGCCCTGATTCCCAGCAAGTCTCACCTGACAGGTCATCAAGACTGTCAGGCACCTGAGCTGATTCGAATGTGTAAATGCAGCAAAACCCGACACTGTGGCACTGGATCCTACGACGGCTTCCTAGGGCCTCTGTAGGTATATATGTATAAAAAAGAGGAGTAAATTTATGCCAAAAAACTCACATTTTTAAATTAACCTCAGACATCTAGAAAAACTTGAACATTTCAAAATTTAAAAGCTTGAAAATTTGCTGGAAAAAATTCAGAAATGTTGAGATTAATCTCATGTTTTTAGGAAAAACAAGGAAATCTTTTAGTTTAAAAACTGAAAATTTGCTAGAAAAATTGAGAATTTTTTAGATTAATCTCAGAAATCTCTTGGAAAAAATTTGGAAATTGCTGAGTTTGAAAATTTAAAGAAACTGCAAGAAAAAGTTGCAAGAAAATGAATTGTAGATTAATTTTGTGATTAATCTAAAACATTTTTCTAGTTTTCTGAGTTTCAAAAATCAAAAACTTTTGATTTCTCAAGCTCAGAAATTTCCAAGTTTTTCTAGAAGATTTCTGAGTTTTTGTTCTAGCAAATTTGTGACTTTGGAAACAGAAATTTCCATGTTTTTTTGTTTTGTTTTCTTTTGAAAATCTTTTGCCAAAATGTACTCTTCCATCTTTTGGTTTTTCTTCTGTCTCCAATGGCCCTACACTGTTGTATAAGTGTCACTAAAGAGCAAATTGTCTTTTTATTGAGCCTTGCAGAAGACGAGGGTTTGCATTGTTGTCCCTGTTATACCATATTTTGCAGAGAGCCAGATGATTACAGTAAAGCTTAAACAACTTTCTGAAAAGTTTGACACAAAATCAGTCATTTTATGCTGCAACAATCACAAAAAACATCACACATCCTGGAGGGTCTGATTATTAGTCTGGATTTTCAGAGAGTATCGAAAACTTTCAGTGTACTTTTGCTTTTCCATTTTACTTGCAAATTTCAAATATGAATATAAATGATGAAGATAAAATCTTCATAAATTAAATGCTGCAGAAATGAAGCTATATCCTTTGCCCACAACTGGAGGCTACATTCATAAATCATGTCATGATCACAATCTATTAATAAGATTTAGACTCTGATGAAGAACCACACAAACCTTCAGCAAGGTGAAATGGGTCAACATGTTTTACTGAAGCAGCGGTTTGGTCTAAAAGAGAACTCAGTGGAATACGTGTTGCACAGAGAACTGAGTTTTACTTGTTTTAGACTTATGGAGAGTTTCTGTCCTTGTACTGGATGTGACACAGTGGAGGGTGGGCAGGTATAGATCAGAGTGACAGTAACTGTTCTGCTATTTTTCATGGAGTTGCAGGCAGTAAAGAAAGAAAAGTTTTTCAGTAACGTTGAGTTTGAGTTGCTGAAAATCGTTGGAGCAGCGACTGCAGGAAAGAGACCAAAGGAGATGATCTTGAAGATGAAAAGAATTAGCATTAACCATTTGCCAATTAATCAATTATTCTTACAATTCTTACTTTGGAGCTCAGAAGATTAAAGCCAGAAATCTGAAAAAAAAGTGAGATTTAAGAAAAAGAATAAAATAACATGTTTTCTCTCATGAAGATTTTCAAGGGAATCCATTTATCCAAATTTATTCAAGAGAATTTTCAGCTCCTTGTTTGTGAACCTGCTAATTAAATCAATTTAATCATGTGAAATGTCAATAATTGAAATTTATTTTAATTTTATTGCGCCTTTGGTTCTGCTGGAGGACTGTGCTGCTCCTCTCCCCTGTTATTGCTCTTATTTATCAATTTATCCAAGACTATTCAGACATTTTGCTGCTGTGTTGATTCTGAAAAACATAAATCATCATCGTGTCACAAGTAGGTTATGTCTGATTGCTTGTCTGTGTTCATCACACCCCACAGGAATAATTTCTGCTTTTTTGTGTTTCTTACAATCGAAATCAAGCAGCTACAATTTAATTTGTCCCAGATCTCCAACATCAGTCATTTTTTCCCTCCCCAAACAAATTGCCTTTAAGCTTTTCCCCTTTATTTTGCTTTGCTGGTGTTATAGGTCAGGGCTCAGTGTAAGAACTAAATGTTTGTAGGGCAATGTATTCCTTTTTGGAGCATAATCTGAAGCCTGTGGGCAGATCTCCTCGCTCCTCTGAGTCCAATTATACAGCGTGTTGTGTGAGCAGACGGGTGGTGGTGCAGATTTAGTCCCAGATCGAGTCGGCACCAGCCACCTCCTCCCAACCCGCTCTGACACACTCTGACTTTCATATAAACTCAGCTTCAGAAACGCCTGGACACACACACACACACACACACACACCAGGCAGAGGATTCTGCTCAAATTTAACGTGTGCCGCTGTCGCTTTGTTTATACTCTCAGACGTCTAATTAACAAAACTGAATTTATTTAATCATGTGGATGAAGCCGGAAAATTATTCTCGCTGCAGTTGCGTTTTTGTATTTGCTTAGCCAACAGTCTTATCTCTGCACAAACAAAACAAATATTCCTAATTCAATGTTTTCTACTGCAAAACCTTCAGATGAGATTTGTCAGCTAAAGCTATCGACTGCAGCTTATTTTAAAGCTCACAAATCCACCGTGCAATGTTTAGTTTCATGCTACAAGATAACACATCCACTATCTGTGAATATCTGTTACTGAAATGTCCAAACAAAAACAGAACTGGACAGTAAATACAATGAACTGCATCAGAAATATCAGGACAAATGTATTTATTGGTTATAAAAAATGAAAACACCCTGGTTCATGAAATTAAACGGACTCTTGGCAAATCAACCAATCATGTCGACTCAAGTGGTTCTGAATCCATGTTAAAGTCTGAGGAGTTTGTCCAGACTGGTTGAAGATGGCAGAAAGCAACAGAAGCTCCAATAAAAACATATTCCAGCTAAATATGCTGAATAGAATCAACTGGTGCCAAATCTGTCTGCTGAGCAGAGAACATTAACGTTTCCACACCAGACAGTCCACTAGATTTGGTTCGATTGGGGACAGAAGTTGCAACATTTCTTACGTTTTCAGCTGCTGTGGTTCGCTTTCACACTGCACTGTGTCAAACCAGCCAACCTAATTTAAAAACCTGTTCCCCCGACACCTGCGGTGGCGCTGTAATAAGAACCACTGACAGAAACAACACAAAAACAAATTATTCCAGATTTTGCAGATTATTTCACTTGTAAAAAGACATTTTTCCCATGTTAAAAGTGAAATAATCTTCCAGTGGAACTAGAATGTTTCCATCAATATAAAATGAATAATTATTTACTCAAAACAAGCTCCTGTATCTTGCTGAAAATGTGCTTGTAAGTTAGTTTTGTCTAAGATATTTGATCTACAAAACAGACTAAAAATAAGTTGTAAGATTTTGTGTTTTTGCAGTGTAGCTACACTGTAAGAAGTGTTTTGAGCTTCTTGTTAGCAAACCTTCTGGTTTCCTTCCAAGAATGTTCTTTTCGCCGTCCCCCAGTGGGAGCAGGACTCTTGGCAGAACCAGGACTCACAGGAGAGATTACGAATCAAGTCTGGCTTGGAAATGCCTCGAAGCCCCCCGCTGTTCTGCAGATCTCTGTTCAGGATGTAACTCCCACTCTGCTGCTCCATAGGTGGTTGGGAGAAAATTTTCCACAAAAATGATCAAAAACGCTCCAAAACATTGAAGGATAACTCTCACCTGCAGGTGGCAGTATTTATTCTGCCTCTTCAGCCTTACACGATGTGATGTTACAGTCCGTGATCGATAAGGTGAGTAACAAAAAGTCATGCTTGACGTCACACATAAGGGCAAATACTGCAAAATTCCTTGAAAATATTTCTAATTTAGCACCACAAAATTTGTGGTTTTGACTGCAAAAAATAAACACAACCAAGAAAATCCTGGAGGCACTGACCAACGTGAAAAGATGTTTGATATTATTAATGTAAACAAGTACTTATCGAATGCAGACACAACTATTCATTAATATCTTAACAGTTTGAACATTCAAGTCCATTTGGATTTGTGTCAGAATCTGAACATTTGCTCTTCTGTGAAGAATCTGCTGTCCTTCAAACGTTAATGTGAAAACTTTTAACACCAGCATGTCTTCTGTTACTGCATTTGAGGATCAACTGACTGAAGTTACAAAGGGACAAAGGTTGCAGAGGATAAGAGCAAAGACAAAGGCTTATTTTTCTTTTTTTATTTGCACGCGTCATCATTGTGTATTTTTGGATCAGCTAAACAGCGTGATGCCCTGTGGAGTCTTTAAAACCACTGATCAGAGGCTGAGGCTGTAATGACACCCAGTGGGAGGAAGATGATGCTCCGTGCCAAAAACCCTTCCTCCTCTCTGAACACATCTGCTGACCAACCTCCTTCCACGCCTTCCCCTCTTTTCACTTTGATACCCAGCATCTCTTTTCCTCCTCCGTCCCGACCAGCGCCGTTCATCACTCAGCGCTTCCATCCCCGTCAACAGATGCATCAGACACCATTTAACAAATAGCACAGCGAGTTTTTGACAAATTAACAGAGACTCAGAGCACAAGCCTGTCATACACCAAGGTCTGCTGCCAAGGCATTTAGTAAATCATTGTCTGCTTTTCAAAGCAACAGCTCAGACCAAAATTATTAATACCCCCTGGCAGATAAAGATTATAAGAAGAACTTTGTTTATTTGTTGTAGGAATTAAGGTTTATGTGTCAAAGGAGGTGATCCGACATTTTGGGTGAAAAATAACCAAAATTCACTTTTGGGACAGAATATCAGCTTATTTTTGACATTTATTTCATAGTTTATCTGGTCCTGCAGTGTAAAGTCTAAAGCGATTTGAAGACGTTTTTATTTCTCTTCTTGATATATTTTTTGACTGATTTTACAAATACTCTGGACCAACGTCTAGTCAAGAAAACACAGTAAGTAAAGAAAAACGGGCCCAGCAACATTTGGATCATTAATACTAATTCAGATTTAATGCTATTTTTCAAATGGCTCTTATTGGATCCTGGGACAAATAAAATTATTTTCTCTTGACATCCTTATTTTGAAGAGCAGCAAAAAGAAATCGTTCTTTGTGCCACATTATCATGCTATGTTACTCATAATGCGTAGATTTCTTCCAGTAAATAGAGAATTATTACCTTTCTTTCTTAGCCAACACAAAACAACAGAATAAACTAAACAAGGAGAAACTGAAGAGAAAAGGAGGAATAAAGTCGTTATGGTTGCATCTTCACATCACAATGTTACAATCAGAAGTCCAGTGCAGTGACAATATCCCTGCAGAGCAACGTTTGAGATGTGTCAGCTGAAATTTGAGTGAAGCTGTTGCTGCATTTCAAGTAGCATATGATCCAGACGGAGGGAAGTCATTACGTTTCAGCAGCAGGAGAGGAGCAGTCGAAGCGCAGACAAGTCAGCTTGTCTCAGTTCAGGCTCTGATTTTTGTTCAGACATACCCTGAAGGAGAATTATGCAAAAAGACGATGTCTGTAAAGCTTCCAGAATGGTTTTTATTACACCTGACAAAAAGTCACATTTATTACTATTTAGTTCTGAAACCTAAAACCTGAGAAATTAAACTAGATGTACATAAAATAAAAATATATCCAGCTACTCAAGACAAAAATCAGAACTACTGATTTCTTATTTTAGGATGTTTTGGTTGTCTGGTAGACTCAGATGGATTGGGGACCAAAATTGGAATATTTGTTAAATTTTCAGCTGCTGTGTTTCTCCTTCACACTGCACTGTGTCAAATGAACCAAACTGTTTTACCATCCTGTTCCCCTCCTCGCCTGCGGGGGCGCTGCAGCAAGAACCACTGAAGTAAACGACACAAAACCCCCAGACTGAGTGCAACTTCTTTCTTCAGGAAATATAACTAAAACTAGAAAAGGGTCATATTTTATCAACCGTAGAGTTTCTCCTTTGTCTTTGGTAAAAGACAGCGAGTCATTTCTCCCAGTAGATCTAGACTTTTGCTTTTGTTTTATTTGTGTTTACCCAGAATGCCGGGCGCTGTAGTCCACTTCCTGCTTTGGAGTGGTCTCTGGTCCGTTTGGTGTTCACAAATGTACATGAACAGCACCAGAGTTCACTTGAACCGAACCCAGAGGTAGATTTGCAGGCGGACCAGAATTCTCAGTTTTGGTCCGAATCAGAGTTTGATTACAAAACCGGACTTTCAAAAGAACTGGAGCTCAATTAAAGCGATCTAAACAGGGCTGGTGTGAATACACTCTCAGACTCTCCCAGTTAGACTCTTTGAGTTTCCTTTATCTGCAGTTTTTCTTTTTGTTCAGTTTTTTCTTTGTGCTTTCAAAGAAAAAACTATCTATATCAGATCAAACTCAAGACACAGATCATTGCTGCAGCCGCTCTGACTTCACGGCACCCACACTTCGCTTTGTTCATGAAAGCCGCTGAGACTTCCCCGTCTGTCCATGTGCCTTTTCCCAGGTGACGCCAATCCCATTCACACCCTGCAAATAGAAACACCTCAGAGGAGATGTGTGTTTGTGGGGGTGAGATGGAGGCAGACTGGCTGAGCGGTGGGTCATGGAAGAAACAGGAAGTCCAAAGGCTTCCACTCGGATTTGGTACAGAACATGATCAGGACATTGGCTGTAAGTCCCAGATAAACATGGATACTCTTGCTTTTAAGAAGCTCAATGCAGAGGCAGATGTCTCTACAAACAAACTAAAATAAATGATATGTTTTCTTCCCACGTTTGATTTAAGAAGTGGCCAGACGTGCCCCAGTTTCACTCACGGTTTGTTAACAGGATTACAACCACAGGCTGCAGGCAGCTCTAAAAACTAAAACCTTATAAATGTGCTGCAGCAACTTCAAGCAGAAAGAAATGCTCCCTCATGGGGTTCACCTGCATTTCTCACTCAGGAGCTAAAAACAGATCAGACCTTCCTGAACCCTGCTCTCTGACTGACAGGCCTTTTAACTCATCTTATTACTTATTCCTTCTTGGTGCAATGTTTTCAATCTGATGTAATTTTTAACTGAATGTGACTCTATTTCTGGGTCTCAATAATTTTTTTGCTGTTTATATAAATTTTACAGCTGCTGCGGCTCTAAAAGTTGCGTTCGTTGTGAAATGCATGGTGCAAAAATGTTGCTGTTATTTTGTGATTTGGAACAGAAAAAGAAAACTTCTGGAAGA
This sequence comes from Alfaro cultratus, assembly GCA_903066825.1. Classification (NCBI taxonomy): domain Eukaryota; kingdom Metazoa; phylum Chordata; class Actinopteri; order Cyprinodontiformes; family Poeciliidae; genus Alfaro; species Alfaro cultratus. Next base: position 9,586 of record CAEFZX010027091.1, read on the forward strand.
TTTTCAATCTGTTTGGGAGATCAGAAACAAACACACTGACGCAACATAACATCGCAAAGTTTAAATGAGAGGCTCTGGCAACAAACCGACCCGTTACATGTGCACCTTCTGGTGACTGAATAAATGTGTGTGTGTGTGTGTGTGTGTGTGTGCAGACTCTCAGTAGTTTGGTATCCTTTCTACTATCACTGAAGCATTCTCCCCTCTCCTCCGTTAACGTGCTGTTGCTATGATACCAGCCGCAGATCTTTACTCCCCCACTCACAAACAGGCTGTGTTCGTGTGTGAGACATCTTTTCCCCAAACACACACACACACACACACACACGCCTACACACACACTTCTATAAATCATAGCTTCACACCTCAAAAGGTCACCTGTTTTGCTATGTGTCTGCAGACCTGTTCCCGCCTCTTGAAACCTGCAGAAAATGTAAATATAGACGTCAGTGTTACGCAGAGAGCAGCTGGAACGATTTAAGCAGCGACATCTTTTACTTATGTTAATAAAAATCTTTATTGGTTTGTTATCCTTATGGTAGGAATACATTTCCCCTGAGGTTTAGGAAGTGTAGAAGTGGGCAACACTTCTGGGTTTCCATCTGTCCAGAGACAAATCTGAGGCTTTAATGTTTTCTGAAATATTTTTTTTATTTGCCAAATGCATGAATAATTAGCAAGATATTTGTGTAGCAGAGTTCATCAACAAGGCAGTTCAAAGTGCTTTACATCATGAAAATAATACAGTAACTAATTATATGAGACAGTGATTGAGAAGAGAAATTCAACAGACTGTAGTTGCTTCGAATGTTCTGATGCGCAAACTGTTGGGATCCTGAGCCGTGTTGAGGTTTCTTAGTTTGTTCTTTAGTCTTTGATCAGTTTCGTTTCTGTGTTATTTTAGTTCAGTCCTTCTTAGGGATTCTAGATTATTTCTTGTCCCTCGTTATTCCTTGTTTACACTAGTTCAGGTGTTTCTGACAGGATAACTTAACCCATTTAACAAACTCATGGACCACCTAACTCCAGATTTCTCCACAATAACACAGAAATGAAAATATTAGTCCCTTAACACTTTTATTGTTGTTTTCTCTGTTCATCCATGCTGTTTGTAAATCTGACTGTTCACAACAAAACCATCTACTCTGTGTTTGAGTTATTTACAGATTCAGAAAGTGTGGAGGATCAGAATAAGCCACTCAGTCTGCCGGCTTTAAAAAATCTCCTAATTTTAGTTTTGCCAGAGAAGAGATGAGAATTTGCTGAGCTCGAAGACGGGACGCAATGAGAGATGACTCACTCGAGTCAAATAAACTGCTGAGAGGCGAAGAGACTGAGAAGCAAACAGGAAAGACAGAGATTTATTATACAGTCAGTCCAAGAACCAGATGGAAGACAGAGACATAAACAAACCCAAACCGTGTGTCTCATTACAATACACATCACTTCTCATTTAATACACATCACTTCTCATTTAATACACATCACTTCTCATTTAATACACATCACTTCTCATTTAAATACACATCACTTCCTGGTTAACCAGACTTGAAACAAAGCAATTAGAAAGTAATTCTTCCTTTGTTCAGGAATGTGGTTAAAACAAACAAAATGTCTCCATTTATCACCATTGTAAACATCCATCCATCCATCCATCCATCCATCCATCCATCCATCCATCCATCCATCCATCCATCCATCCACATGTAGGTCTTTAACAAAATCTAAAATATATGAATACAAATTTGACCCTGGGCAGAGAGCCATATTATAAATTTTAGGACCTGAAACTGCTTGATTTTATATTTTATTATATTTTCCTTATAGTGTTCACACCAACTTAATAATGTCAGTGTAGTAAGACTTCACATTAATGTAGTCGTACTTTTTCAGTTTCGTCATGATTGCAGTAAAAGCAAAATCAATTAAATGTGACTATTTATAATGTAGACGTCTTAATTTGTCCGTCAGCCGGTTCAGCAGCTAAAGTAAAAAACTGCAGCTTCCGTCTGGATGTTCTTTAAAATGTCACACGGATTTTATAAAAGTTAATGGGATTTTTTTGTAGCATTTTTTTCTGTTGTAAGTTAAATATTGTTTTGTCAGGAAATGGAGGAAGGCTGATATTCACATTAGTAGAGATACAGTAGAAAATCTGTTTCCAGTGTCAGTTTGCTCCAAGGCAGAACCTGATGCAATTATCCACTGCACCTGCTGAACTTCAGGATCCCCTAAAACCAAGTCACAGCTCCCAACCGCAAAGCACCTTACATTTTAGAAAATGGCTCAAATGTTTTGGTGTGTAAATCCTGACATTTCAAAAGACTGAAGCTGAAAACACAAGAAAAGCATTTTCATGTAGTTCAGAATAAACATTACTGTTTGTTATGGTTCAAGGCATAAAGAACCAACATGTTGGAAATTATATCAAAGCACAAGAAATAGAAATGCTCACATTTTGAGCAACTTGTGGGAAAATGTAAACTTACAAACAAACATCTGAGCCCAGTTTTGCTGCATAATCATCGGTTTCTTATGCTAATGAACTGATATTATTCAGAACCATGAGATGAGAAGTTATGCACCAACATAAGTAGGAACAGATCTGACTTTTTGGCTCATTCTGCAGCCTGAAGTTTGTTGGTGCAGTCAGTAAATAAAGATTTCTTGATTCATAGCAAATAGCTTTCAATAAATCTCTGAGTTAAAAAACATTTAAATATGTTTTTAATCATTTTTGAAGCTAAAAGTGCTATTGTTCTGGTAAACCTCATTTCCAAAATGGATTCCCATCAGGCATTTTTCCAGAACAAGTACCAAAATAAATGTCTCTACATACACATCCATGCCACACTTTTTAGATTTTTTCTTTCAATAAATGGTTAAAGCCATGAAATCTTTTACTTTCACTGATTTGTGTGTCTTAGACACATAAAATCCCATTTGACTACACCGTATTTGTTCTTGTGACTTAAATAAAAATGAGAAAAAATGCCAATATAATGAATATTATTCAAAGCACTCCACACAGAAGGACAGGCCCAGATACATATATCTATAAATTCCTCCCTGCTGCAGTAACTCCTGACACACTGAGTCACTGTCACCTTTAGGAAGTGAAGGTGGGAAAGTATGAGCTGGTGTGATGCCTGGAGGAAAAACAAAACGAGTAGAAATTAAATTCAGAAAGGCGTGACTGATGAAGAGTTTGCTTTATTTGAACACGACATTCCCAATTAAGTGCATTTTATGATCCAGTAAATTTCATTTTGTACCACTGATATAATTCCAGAGGGTTGTTTATTTACTCTAATTTTCTGACAGCTGCTTAAATTGATCATTTGTATCAAATGTTTATGGCTGTTACATCCTCGGCTTCATCCTCAACTATCACACAAACTGTGTTGAAGGGAAACAGTGGAGCTTTACTGCCTCCTTCTGGTAGAAAGATGCATGTTTAAAGAGAAGCGTCAAACAAATATAATGCATCTAATTATTGATATTGATTACATTTGGTAAATTAGTAACTCAGTTATCAAAGTGAAACACATTAATTTATCACAAGTTGATGTTTTCATTGGTTCCATGATCTGGAATGAAAACATAACATTTTAGATTAGAAAATTAAATCAGACCAATTTAAAAAATATATTTTTAACACATAAACTTGGGCCTGATAAAAAAATTATTAATACTTCATTAAAGGTTGTTAGTTTAAAAGGTATGAATGTATCAATTTTGAATATGAGAAAAGTTACAAAAAATTGCGTTAAATCAGAAAAAGTTTGGTCTTATTTAACTTCAGACGGTGAGGACAAAATGTGTTTGTTTGTTTAGTTGGTGTATGCAAATATCTGGTTTCAACTGTGTGAGAAGGAGAATCTTAAATTCTGAATTTAACACAGAACAAATAAGGAGAAGCTGGAGCAGGAGAAATATTTTCTCTCTTTTTAATTTTCGTCAGCTCTTGCTACAGCATTTTGGATCAGCTGAAGCCTTTAAACTGCATTTTGAGATCTTCCTGGTAGTAGTTTAACCTTGAAGTAACAAATCCATGGAGTCGTAAGAAGAAAGTTTATTCTGTGTCCAAATTATAACGCATTCTCAGAAACTATCATCATTTCCCGAAAGTTAGATACCGAGCGAGAAGTGACAATTAGTTCATCATTAGATAGTGGTGGACTAGTGGTTAGTACCCAGTTAGTTTCACTCTCAGTTCAAGAGTTGGTAACCACAACCCAACAGATGGCTGTTCACACTGATCCAGGCTCTGCTTCTGCTGGGCGTTTCTTCATGTTAAACCTTCACAACATGCATGCTCAGTTTGAGATAGTAGTGACGGGACTTGACTAAAATTTTTATTTGAGTTAATTGCAGGGTCTGTAATATATTGCATTTTAACCAAAAAAACAAAATTTCCCACTCAAACACCCTTTTTGCTGCTAAATTATTGAATGAGGTCAACATTAAAGATATATATTGTTTTTAATGTGTTATTTAGGTTGTTTAACCATCAGGTTAATGCAAAGTGCTATTCCACTCATTCAGCTTTCCAGTGTTTCAGGAATCCCTGATCATTCATGAGGCTTCTTCGGAAATGTGGACTGTGGATGCTAACATTAATGCTGCTGCTACATCTTTAGCATTCAGATGCTATTTTAGCTTAGCAGATAGGCTAACTCCTTTTAGCACAGCTTGAACGAACAATAGTCTTTCCCAGCGTCCAATCAGATCTATTTTTTTATTCTTTTGAATGAGAAACTGATGGTGGACCAACAGAAGCGACTTCGTCGTCCATCGCTGTTGCTTTCGGATGTTGCTCGTCCGTCACGCTTACAGGCACACAAGAAACATCAATAGAAAGATTTTGATGCCTCACAGTTACAACTCAAGAATTTTTCACACATTTAGTTCAGTAACTTGCTGTTTTTTCCAGTGATGCTGTTCCTTTTCTCACAGAGACAATTCCAATCGATCCAAACAAACCAGGCGGGAAAATTCAGTCTGTTTATTGGCAGGTGTGTCCAATGCTCAGTGGTGGACAAAGTACTCAACTCTTTTACTAGTTAATTAACTATAAGTAAAAGTGTCTCAGTCAAATGTTTGCTTAAATTAAAGTTGAAAAACTTCAGCATAAAAATGCAGTTAAAAAATGACAAAAGTCAAAAAGAAAACAAAAACTCAGACCTCTTCAACAAAATGTTGGATCATAGAGTGTCTTTCGTTTTATTCTCTTCCTGCATTGACAATCATGGCAACTTTCTTACCATGACTGTTTTCTAAAAAAAAGTTTTCATGATAGATAGATAGATAGATAGATAGATAGATAGATAGATAGATAGATAGATAGATAGATAGATAGATAGATAGATAG
>CAEFZX010027094.1:0-14076 GCA_903066825.1 Alfaro cultratus
ACACACACACACACACACACACACACACACACACACACATATATATATATATATATATATATATATATATATATACATGTATTGTAGCCATAGTGCTCATTTAATATAACTTCCAAAATGTCTGTGATAGTCTGGTTTTTTTCAGATGATCCTTGTGTATGCTATAGTGTTAGATGGGTTGTAAAAAGATGGTGGAGCGTTCTTCCTCAAGATGTATTTCAGCCTTTCTCAATGGCTGTGTTATTTCCCAGACCTTAACTTTAATGAAAACCTCTGTGATAACCTAGAGAAGAAAGTACAAAAACAGGAAACAGGACTTTGGGCCATCTAGTAAGATTGTCCAAAGATTAATGCTTCACAATATGGACCACTTTCAGGTACTGTTAAAGAAGATACATTTCTGTGCTATAGGCAAAGTGGGGTTATATAGGATGATAGCAACCAAAAATACCAAACAGAGTGAGACTGAGGACTTTATTAAGAAATATTTTGTATTGTTCTTTAATTGCCAGTGTTTGATTATATTGTTCCAATAAAGTATGAATTTATCTTATGGGACAACTATGTGATGACAGCAGATTTACAAGTGAATGAGCACAAACCATGTCTGAGTGCGAGTGTGTGCGTGTTTGTCATATATTTTTAGCTTTGGCCACAAGAGTCCAAATGGGAGGTAGATTTTCCAAAAAGGGAATTTAACAATTATGTAATACAGTCAAAACAAGTTACATTTGGTTGAATGAAGAAATGATCGGGGGACTGTGTAAGGATCTGATTTTCATCCTACACGTTTGCTCAACATCTTCCCTCTGAATCGTGAAGAAAAAGGGGGAAGAAAGCCAGGAGACAAAGGATAAACTAAAAAAAGAGCTTTGTTTCAGCTGCTTTTATTGCCAGAGATCACACACCTGAGACCTACAATGCATGCATATGTGTAAGCAGGAGTGTGTGTTTTTATGCAAAATAAAAATACACTCGAATATGCACCAGTGCTGATGTGTGTGAATGTGTGTGTGCTTTTCCCCCTAGAGATAAAACTGATGAGTGCAGAGTGTCTGCTGTTAAGAACTCAGATCTCCATTATTTTCCGTCCTATTCAGCACAATCAGCTTTTTAGAGACTGCTTATCTCCTCGGCCAGAATCATTCGGAGAATCATGTTAGTATCACATGTTAGACCGTGCACACACTTAACGCAGAGCAAGATGAAAATCTGCATATTTCCTTCACCTGTGTCAGCTTGCTGGGTAGCTCCGCAAATCTGCATGCACTGTAGATTTGAGTTTATCTCTGGGTGTTTGTGCAGCAAGAAGCAAAGAAAGTCATGTGAATGAAGGAGAAGGATAGGTGGGAAGAGCTGCTTATGCATTTTAATGTGCATCTGCTAATCTGGTTCTTATCTGCTTTATCCATCCATCCGTCTGTATTTGTCTAATAATTCAGATTCTGCTGCTCACTGTTTGTCTTCTGAACTGCAGGAACAAGTCTTTGCATAATCTATTTTTGTGTTCTTCATATGTACCTTGATGAAAGCGAGAGATAAAGAGGGCAAGGGAACGCTAAAGAAAAATAAATGACTGGCATGTAGACTAAGAAGGGGCTGTAGGGGTTAATTAGAGGAAGTGCATGTTTGTTTTTTTATGATTAACTCTGGATGCATGTCTGAAAAAAGTGAATACTTTTTAAAAAAATTTTTATTTATTTTATTTATGTATGTTTATCACCATTCACCATTGAACAAATACAACAATCAACTAGTTCAATAGCCATTGGACCTTGTGGTCACTTTGCAGTGACAACAAGGGGAATGGATATGTTGAATAGATGTAAAGTGAAAGAAAAATAGTATGTTTTTTTGCATATAGTAATTTGAGAAGTTCAGCTAGTATGGAAAGTATGTATGTCAACCCCCTTTTGTAGATCTATATTAGAGGCTAAAGTATTTGCTCATTTTTCAAAATAAGTCTGTTCAGTTGTTTGAAAGACATTGAATGTCTTTGAAAAAAAAGTCTTCCTTCCATTATGGCTCAGGTTGAGCTATTTTGCATAGAAAAGCAACAATTTTAGTCTCTGTACTTGTTGAGTTGGCAGATCGATGTCTCAAAAGTTGGTAATTAAAGTGAAAGGTGGGTCTCTAAACGATAAGATAAGGAGGTTAAAATCTGTAAATGTAAAATTTTCAGATTTTAATTTTGAAAAGAAAAAAAACATATATTATTTTCCTCTGCTTTACAATAATGGACTGCTCTGTGTTAGTCCATTGCACACAATCTCACTAAGGTACATCAAAGTTTGTGGTTTTACATGGCAAAATACTGCGTGAAAAAGTTCAAGGGGTATAAACACTTTCACAAGACGAGTATATGCAGGGATTTGTGTGAATGTGTAACTTTCTCCTGACCGTGCTGATCTGATCACATGGTGTGCCCTGGTGTAAATGATGGATGGCGAGATGCAAGTTCCAAGTCCAAGACAGAATACACCTTCCTCCTCACTTCTGCAGTTTAGCTGCAGTGGTCAAGAAGGATTGCATTTAGGGGAGCAAGGTGGGCTGGGGGATGATGGAGTGAACAAGAGATACAAGGGACAGGATGGTGTTTCAGGGCGGGAGGAAGAAATTAGAAACCTGCCTGGCTCATTTGCGAACATATCATTATTCTTATTTTTAGGATTTGTTGGGCTGCCAGATGCTCCTCAAGCACAACAAGTGATGCGCCCATGTGAATTGTGTTGCTGTGAGTAGATTGAGAGTGCAGCGGCTGTCAATAGATGCATGGCCTAGTCAACTTCTCAGGGAGGAGGAGGAGGATGAGGGGAGAAAACAAACAAATGCATCTCATTATTGCAGCATGCGCCTCTGCAGTGCTCTGGGTAACCCATCACAGTCCACACAGATTCAATTGCTTCTTTTAAATCAGTTTGAAGCTGCAGCCACATCTCATCTGTCTCAATAGCAGACCAGAGCATGTGTGCGACTCTGGACACTGCAACAGCTCCTCCTAGTGGTGTAGGATAGATTGTATTTGGTGAAAAAAAGGTGGAAAGGAGCTGTTTGTTTAATGGCTGGCTGATTTGGCCAGATTTATATTAATTGTTGTAGGAGTGCAGAGCAACTACACCTTATGCTGACTTTTCTCTCTTGCCATATCATTATTTCCCTCTTCACCTATTTTTCCTATACATACCAACTCTCGGCTTTGTTTCTCTGCTCAGACAGCCTCTGCACTTGATCTCTGATGAAAGAAAAACAACCTTCACTGCAACCATGCTCTCCATGGCTCACCCACTCTCTCAAAGTTGGCACAATAGACGAACATTTTCTCTGTAGTTTGTGCGTGACATAACAGAGTTCTTTTGGTAGGAGCTGATAGATCTGAAGTATCTCTTTGATAATTAGGCTGGTGGCAGATTTCACAATTCACTGCCAAACGATTCTTGGTCCCTTGTGGTAAAAGCTATGTTGTTGTTCTCTTTCCTCTTTTTTTCTTACTCTGGAATTCCTATTTATGGTCATATGAAAGAACTGAAATGTTGAATAGGAGACACGTGAAGACTGCTGTGGTCAATCCAGAAAGGACTACTGTTTTCTGTATAGTGTATTAGTGTTTCTGCCTTTTTCTTCTTGCTCACAAATTGAAATCAAACACAGTATTACATCAAACCTCACTATTGTATATCACTCAAAATTTTAACAGCATGACAATCTTTTCACCTTTAAAATTTGTTTTAAAGTGTTTGAATATCAATCATATAAACCATTGCATTGTACCTCTGTATGTGTGCTTAGGTTTCACTTCAAGGAAGTGTTTTTCAAGATGAATTGGCATGTTAGTTTTCAATTCAGGTGAGTTCAGTTTATTTACTGTAAAGAAAAAAGACAGAAAACATAAAGTTAGCACTTGAAGTAGCAGCGAATAATGCAAACTGGAGAATAGTAGCAAAAGAAAGCATAAGAGTAAGGATAAGGGATCAGTTTGTCGCCCCGCAGCCGAACCCAAGAGCAGCATACCAGCAAAGATAGCTCAGGATAAACTAACACCTTGAGGAATGTCTCCATTAAATGTAATGTTTTGGTGAGGCTGAGGATGCAGTTTTGCAAAACTCCTTTCTTAGTTGGATGATGAACAGTAATGTGAGACGTTCAAAACTGTTGATTTTACATCTCCAAAGCTTTACCCCTGACCTGCCTGGTTGTGTGTTCCTTTGGCTTCATTAGGCTGATAGTTCACTGATGTTCCTTGTAGAGCAGTTGTATTTATAGGTCAACTCCCTAGTTAGGCAATTATTGAATTGGTTCAACTTGATTTTCTTAAAGGCCATCAGAGAAAAAGGGGATAGAATACAAGCGCACTCCATACTTTTGTCATTTTTTCAGTTAAAAAATGTTTCATTTGCATCCACTTCACAATTATTCACCACTTTGTGTTGATCTATTAAAGCATTGTAATATTGACCTTGAAGTTAATATGGAAACAAATTGTTTCATGTCTGCAGTTCCCCCATCGAAGCCGTATTTTACCACAGATGTGACAACACCCTGGGTGGCTGGAAAGAAGTACAAGGTTGAGTGCGTGGCCCCTGACGCAAAGCCTGAAGCTGATATCACTCTGTATAAAGGTGAGAACCTTTCTAGCTTTCCGGCTGATTTCAATCTGACAACAGCTTAGAAAAGAAGGGTTGCGGCCCTTTTAAAATATTCTGCATTCAGGATCTTCTATAGGCCGTGACCTGAATGTTCAAGCGTGAACACATTTTGGAGGATGGAATTCAGTTTCAGCAATAAGTTCTGAGTTTTTTCATATTTCTGGAATAGGAAACGAGACTCTGTGTGGGAGGACATAGCCTGAGAATTTGAATTTCCAATTTCCTCCTGACTGTTCAATTACTCTTACAGTGTATATCACAAGTTTCTAGTTGCTCACTTAAACTAACTAGAGGCTACACTGCATGGGGCTAAAACTATGCAAGACTCCCCATTTGTTTTAGATGAAATGAGGTCAAAAGGTATTTCATTCATATGCATCCTGATCTATTCATAATCCAGCAATGGCTGTTTTTAATCCAGACACATCGAAACTTTCAGTATTCACTACTTTAGTGAGAGCAACACTGATGCATCTGACTCATGTGAACACATCTACAGACTCGTCTTATTTGTGCATCTCCTCCCCACTGTGTCTTTTCTAGATGGAGTCGATCTGACAGGTGCGACGTCTTTTACCACATCTGGCTCAAAGGATAAGCTTCTGAACACGCACGCTGAAGTAACGTATGTGTTCCACCGCCTGCCAGACTCACTCTCCTCAACCAGCCCGCTCAATCTTCCCCCCAGCCTGCCTGGGCTCCTTGTTTTCCTTGTTTTCAAAGTGTTCTTATTTTCTCCATCTGTCTTTGCGAATACAATGAATCTCAGCGCGTACACAAGTCAACTGTTACTTGCCACCGCTCGATTGAATTAGCTCCTGTCAAATGCACGAAATTACATTGCAGCAGTGAGACAGAGCCGAACCTCTCTGGTTCACCAGGTGCCTATACATTAAACAGGGGCATAGATTGCTTTAATCCTGTGCGTCTCCTCAGTGTCAGAGATAATAACCGCTTGTCATATTCTGAGATAACATTTGCACTGAGGAGCTGTGCTATTGTCTAGCCCTCCAGAGTTGGAGCCAAGGTCTTAAGCAATATTGATGTTCTTTCTTTATAATCACAGTGAGCGTGCAGAGCAGCAGGCCTTGTGGGATTTGAACAGATGTCTTTGTACTGTAGTTTTATTTAAAATACATAAACTGAAACCCAAACAAGACAAGAGTAAAAGTTATGAAGATTTCTCTTTGCATTAGACTGCACATTTTTTGATTTATTGACAGAGACTCACAAGCAAAATGTTATTTTTTTCCCAAACAAAAAAACAGACCAGTTCTCAAGCTATCTCATTTGTGTCTAAGGATTCTCTACCTACAAGCCTTCATTACCTTAAAATGATTTGAATAATGTTGACCTTATAGATTCATAGACACACCAAGCTGACAACAAGTTACTGCACTTGACCGGTTTTGGCTTGCATGCTGGTTGCTGTACACTAACTGGCCAGCCGTAATCTGGAACTCCACCCAAGTAGTATTTTTTGAGTCCTGACGGACTAGTACATTTTAATTGAGCAACTTAATTCTAACAAGCACAGTTTTGTATTATATGGTTTAGGTCATTTAGACAACAAAGCTTTCCCCTCGTTCCTTTTTAGTTTGTTTTACTTCAAGGGAAGAAGTAAAAACAAATACACAGTAATACAATAGATGAACTTGGAAATTGCCATCGCTTGCCTTAAAATGAGAGAAACTGGCATGGGAAATTTAATTTTGAGGCCAAAAGAAGTAATAAATTTTTTGGAGAACTGTAGTTGAAATGTATTTAAAGACCTTTGCTTCATACTTTCCTATTTTCTTTTCTGTGACTGTTAGATCCATAGTTCTCAATCTGTGAAAAAGCACCAGAATAAATTTAAGTATTTGGTAGGTAAATAGAAAAAATTTAACTGTGATGTAGAGCAAGTGGAGATTTTTGTATGAATGCCATCCCGGTGAGCCGCTTCTTCAGTCAAAATGTCAGAAATCATCTAAATTCTGGGGGCACGATGAAAGGCAGTACAGTCTGGATGTATGCTATAAAATAGTTCCCCTATTCTCAGCAGTAGGTAGGGGGCACCAGCTCTGCATTGACTGAGCATGAAAAGCAATGGAAGACTTGTTCAGATCACAACTATTTTTTGATCCGCTGCTTTTGCACCTTTTTTTTCTAATGCCACCTTGTGCACTTCCCAATATGTTCCATGTTAGCTAGTTTGTCAATCTAAGAAGCATGAACAGTAAAACTTCCGGTACCAACTGAAGTGGACGATGGTGAACTTCGTACAAGTGCTGATGGTGCTGATGGTAAATGAAACGCCGTGTTTCATTTACCTCTGAAGTCTTAACCTGCACCTGGAAATGACATGACAATAATGACAACTCAAACTTACCATTTAATAGTTTCAAGTTGAAAACCAGTGGGCTTTGCTAATTAATTTACTCATTGGATAGTCTATAGCAGACCCCGGTGTTTGAAGGAATTAAGAAACAGAGTTGTAGGCAAATAGCTAAAATCTGAAAATGATTGAGACCCCCCCTCTTATACCTGTCTATTTCAATAGTTCAGACAACAAATATACCTCTCTTGGATGTACAGCCAACAAGCACTAAGAAAAATAAATGGTCCTCGGAAAATGGCTGCAAACGCCAACCAAAAGAGGAATTATTTGTTTGTTAACTCAGTGAATATACACGCATCTTGACTTCAAAAAGAGCCGGCCGGCCTATATAATTCTTTCTGTTAATTTTTCAAATTAAAACTATCAATTTTTGTCTTCTGAGTAAAAAAAAAAAATCCATTGCCACATTTTTGGAGAGCTTACTGTATTTGCATGAATACAGCCACAGTTACTCATGTTGTTCCAACATGAAGGAACGCTCTTCTTTTCTGGTGTTTGTGAGTATGACGTAACACAACAAACTAAGTATGTTTGCTTTAATGTTTTAAAAGGTTTCAGTGTTTGGAAAAAGTGGCATTTTTAAAATTTTAAGATTCCTCAGTTCAGATAATTCAGTAGTGCACAAATCACAAACAGGAAAAAAGTATGATGGCTAACTTTTCCACTCATCTATAACTTCTGATCTTGATTTATTGTGTTAACATAGTGTTTGGAAAGAGAGTTCATAAACAGAAATAGTCAGAAATAAGAAGAAGTCAGGGCTGCTACTTGGAGAGCAATTTATTATTTTTGTTATTGATTTGTCACTGGTTTGGAAAATTGAAACTGGAAGGTGTTTCCTATCTTGGTTCAACACCTTACAATATTTCACTTTTAAGAAGGTGTAGTAAGCGTATGGTTAAAGCGACAAATTAAATTGGTCTTATTTTCTGTGTATTTGGATGATCAGTTTTCAAATGAAGCACATTTGACTGACGCAAGGAGAACATGACTTACTTTGTTGATAACCTAGGCAAGGCACACAGCTCTCACTTCCTTTAGTTTGAAGTATTTACACTTAACTGCCTTTCCAGAGTTCAGTTCACTGTTATTTAAACATTATTCCAGTAAAAGCAAGTAGGTAATGGTAGTTTTGGATCAATTTCAATTTCCCCTTCCCTAACTTGTTCCTCCATTTAATACTTTTGCATCATCCTAAATAAGTTTAATTTTATAAAAAAATATATTTTGGGGCTGCACAGTGACATCACTGTTGCCTTGTAACAAGAAGGTACAGGGTTTCAGTCCCAGCCTTGGTTTTTTTGCATGGAGTTTGCATATTCCCCCTGAGTATCCCGTTGAATCCCGTCTCTTGCCCATTGACTGCTTGAGATGGGAACCAGCACCCCTTGTGACCTTGCAAGAATAAGGGTGTTAGAAAATGGATGGAGGGAAGATATATTTTTTTACATGTAAACAAACCATTTCATCTCTTTGAAACTAATCAGTGCATATCATTGGTTTAAATAATCTTATAATTCAAGTAAACGTAAAATGTGCCCAAGATGGGTGCAAATTGATGCATGGCTGGAATTTAATATCTCCCAGAAAGCTTCTTTTTGTACCACAAAAAATATAAAGTATATCTCCAAAATGTAAATGTATGAAATGGCAAAAGAGCTAAATTTTTGGCATGAGTAATGTGACATAGTTTTCTTGCTGGTTTACGCTAGATATGGTACAATTTAGTACAAGTGCACCTCAGAGAGTCTCAAAAAGTACATCTCTCAAGTTAGCAGATTGTGCAGCCTACTGATCTAGAGTGAGAGACTGTTTAAAGCCTCAAGAAACCTTCAGGAGTTAAGAGTTAATTGAAGAGTTAGCTGATTTTTATATATATTCAAAATTTTTTGATAAACTGAAATTTTAATTTTTCAGCAGGTATGCTATAGTTAATCCATTTTAAAAAATAAAATAAAATAAACAATTGAAATCCATAACTCTGTGTGAAAGAAATCTGTAAAATACAGTGTCATTTTCAATTGTATTACAAAAATAAACTAAATTGTCAAGGACTTTCCTACACCTCTGCAGGTTTCCAGTGTTTCTCCATAACAACCAAAGAGAACTATGAGCACCGTTATTCTTTAAAACATATACTTTTTTTCTGTTTTGTGTTACCTCTGAAAAGGGTTGCTGCTCTGAGATCTGACAATGGGAGAGAGTTGACATGTCACGCCAACAACGAAGCCGTTTCCCAGCCGGTGGTGACCACAGTGACCATGAATGTGTATTGTGAGTGTCTCTGCTTCTTTTCTCAAAGCATACACTCATGCAACTACAGGCACACACAGGAGTCCAGGTGCCCTGGGGGAGGCCCGCGAGGCATCCTGTCTTATGCACTCAGCCTATGCTAGTGGTCTGAGAAGAAACATTCGACTTGAAGGCAAAGTCAACACCTGTTTAAAAAAGGACGAAAACAAAAAAAAATTAAAAAATAAATAAATCCCCCCTATGGGCCCAATTAATGATTGGTAGGGTCACAGTAAAATCTTTTTTTTTCTTTCACTGGTACAGTGGAAAACACAGAGAAGTGCAATTACATTTTCATTAAGTCTGATGTATCATGTTTGACACAGCTTTTGGCCCAGCGTTAACCCAAAATACACCAAACGATTATTAGACCAGCCCAGATGGATTACACAAGCAAGGATTCTAGTGAATTTTTTAATAGCATTCTAATAACTAATAGGCTAATGGAAGCCAGGGCTACCTCATAAATAATAAGAAATCCAGCCTTAACTAGCCCGGCAACGTTTGTGTTCATCAGCTCAAATTAAATTTAGAATGCACAGAGGCAGAACTTGGCTTTTTCCTCGTACTGATTTCACAAACCATTTGACAGCATGGAAATAAAACTTCTGCTGAACCGCACAAAGGTTAGCTGGTACAAATGCTGTCATTTTCCCGCATTGTTTAATTTCCCTTTTGCTTTTGTGTGGCATTGCAACTCCGAGAGCCTTTGTTTCTTAATGCATGAACCAGCGTGACATGGCAGCTATTGTTTACCTCAGTGGAGTTTATATTTTATGCTGCTGATCAGTTAAAGTAACCTTTAAGATGTTTTCCCTCCTACAATGTCTTCAAGCTAGGAACACCCTCCAGGCCTACATCTTCAAAGCTGACTGAACACTGTGATTAACCTCTGTCCAATCTCAGCCCCTTTGTAGTCAAAATCTGTGCTTTTGTTTAAATTATCCTACTCTCCCTTCCTTTCCATAAATAATATGCTCGCTCTGTTGTAAAGTGCTAATATTGCTGAACTTGGTACCTCTGCTGCAGTATTACTCAGTGTGCCAGCCCATCAAAGCCAGCGCGGTGGCGATTTTCTGCCAGCCAGATTGTCAGCAAGGTGGCAATTTTTCATGCTGGCCCAGAGTCTACAGGCCTCTCCCTGAAACTGATTGCAGCAATAACAAAAGTCATTCCTCTTTTAATTTATTTTACTGCATATATTTTATTCAAGCTCAGCTATTATTTATTCATATTTCACATTGTCTTATTACTGTTTGAACATCTGTTATTTTCCTTTATGGTCTCACTGTTCCCCTTAATTCTTAATGCTTTCATCAGATCTGGATTTCCATGTTGAATGGGAACAATTTATTAACTTTGTCTCAACAAACAGGGATACTCTGCTCATTATTTAATTTCATATAGTAATGAAATGTTGATTTTTTTATGACACATCTCCCAGAAAAAAAGTGCTGAACAGAAACTTAAGAGAAAATACAACAAGGTTTTGAGATGTGTATATGTGGTGACTCAATTGCATGCAGGAGCATGCAACTTAAACCAAAACACAAAGTGACACCTGGTGGAACTGTGTGTTTGCTGAGCTCATCATCTAATCTACTTCTCCATCCATTGGCCCTAAGAACAGTGGTAAATGAGTTAATGGAGGAGCATTGTTGTGATGAGGCACTGAAGAAGAAGTGTTGGAGAGAGCAGGAGCTTCTTAATGAGACAAAGGCCATTTTTAAAGCATCAAATTGCAAAGTCAAATTTCTTTGAAGTTACTTTTTACTTGGCTGTGCTAAGTAAAAAGTACTTATATAAAACTTTATATAAATATAAAAGTTTCATATGACTAAATATAAAACTTTTATATGACTAAACTAGGAATCTAATTGGTCTTCATTCAGTGAAGTTAGTCAGTCACTAGAGTATTGAATAATTTTACTACAGTAAGAACAGCAATACTTTGCAATACTTCAGTAAAGGAAATAAGTATACAGTGTAGTAAAACTTCTAGATGTACTTTTTCCCCAAAAACTTACTCAAATAAAAGTAAATATAACTAGTTACTGCTTACCTTTGTATAATAGCAACATAAAGATGTTTAGAAAGATTAGATTTTTTTTATTTTTTTATTTAATATGAAGTCATAGAAAGATAAAGTATTAAAAAGCTAAGATCCTAGAACTGAACCTTTTGGGGCCTCATATGCCACTTATTACTTGTATTGAGTGTCTGTATATACTAAATTTATTCAGTATATTTTGATGCTTTGCTTAAGATTCAGATTTCTTTGAGCTATTGCTATTTTTGTCTCTCCCTGTTCTGACAGATCCTCCTGAGCCTCCATATATTATTGGTTTGGACAGAGACGTGGTTAAAGCAGGAAGTTTGCTTGTGTTGGAGTGTGTATCCCATGGTGGAAACCCCCTGGGCACTCTCCAATGGACTAAGGTAAATCCTCTTAGCCATCTGCGAAATGAAGCTTTAAAAAAATCACTCTGACTAAATGAGTCATTTTATTTCACAAACCCTTCCAGCTCTAGAGCACCTTATTTTCCCACCTAAGCTGTGAGTCTCTGTAACCATTTGGCTTCATCTCTGATTAAAGTTCTCCTATTCTAGCCTATCATTTCATATGGGGTCCGTGTCTTGGTAGTATTACAGTTGTGCCATATTCTTTCCATTTTCAGATGATGGATTCAACAGGTCTCTATGAGACTTTGAAAGTGCGGGACACACAATTTATGACTAAATATCTGAAAAGTGTGGCCTCAAATAACCTTGCATGCCACTGCAAGCAGAGTTAAGTCATGATTTTGTCTTACATAGATGAATTACTGGCCCAATCACATCGATAAAGACCCAGATCAGCTGATTGTTTAGATTATATTCTGGCACTTTTTTTTTTTATATATGCAACCTTTTGGATTTAAATGATGCAGTCAAAAGGTGTAAACCAATAGCCAAACAAGAACTTTATTTATTTTTAATCAAACAAAAAATAAAATTCATATCACAAGCTGATGTTATGTGTTTCCGGTGTTTAACACTTAGCGCTAAACTGCAGCTCTGACAGAAATCGGCAGTGTTTCTCTCTTTTTTTTTGCTGACTGTTTTTCAGACAGAGGAGCTGCTTACAGAGGTGCTAAATTATGGTCATTCTGCCCCAAAACTTAACACATGTTCCTGGTGCTGCTCATGATTAAACTCATAATTCCACTTCTCTGTACTGAGCAGCTCTCTGATAGCAGACGGCAGGTCCACGGTCCACAGCAAAGATAAAAGTTTTTTGGAGTTCGCCGAGGTAAATCTCGAGTTAATCAACAAAGATGGTCAGCTGTCAGTCAAATTGCTTTGTCTCACTACTCTGTTCGGTGTGGCTACTGAACTGAAGGAAAATCTGAGAACAGCCATGCAGAGAGGCACCGGATCCACTAATGAAAAATGAGTCTGACTGGGACCAAACCGTTTAGAGACGCTCTAGTGGAAAAGCGCCATTACAGATAGACAGACTATGTTTATTATTTAGGTAACTTATGAAAGGATTGTAGTTTGCTGTGATGAATTTTATTTAGGAGCATTTGATTAAAGGCGCTGAGTATGACTTTAAGCCACACTTTTCAGACATTAAAAGAAATTTGAATACAACATGTTGTTTTTACACACTGTTCACAAACGTGTTGAATTTTACTGATTTTTCACATCAAAGCCCATTGCAGTTTGAGGAGATAAAATAAAAAGAGAAGAAACAGTTGATCTGAAAGCTTTTGCAAATTTCCATACATGCTGCCACCTTTTCTTTCCCCTCATGTTCATCCATCTTACAGGAAGGCGAAGTTCTCTCAACAACCTGGGGAGAGGAAGTCGTGGGCCAGAAGTCCAGAAATATCCTCAGACTAAAGATCACCCCTGCTGACAACCAGGCAGAGCTGAGCTGTGAAAGTGCCAATATTGTCTCCATGTTTCCTCTGTCCATCACCCGCAAAATAACAGTGTTCTGTGAGTGAAAGCAGAAAGCACACAATACCCTTTTCAGGTCTTACTTCTAATGGTTTATTAAAGATTAAAGAAAAAAGTAATAAAAATCTCGGAGTTCCAGCTAAAAAAAAGAAAAAAAAGGAAAAAGAAGACTAATGTTAATATCGTTAATGAAACTAATGGCTATGGTAGCTGAAGCCAATATTTCTTACTGCCTCCAGACTAGCGTTACTTCATGGTTCTTCCGGAGCTGTTGCATTAATTCAGTTCAACTTCTTAACTGCACAGTCCTGAGGCTCTACAGACTACACTTGGAGCAACTGTAACAACCATAGTTAATAGATTATACTTTCTTCATGGAATATAAAATGTTTACTTCAGCAACTGTTAAACAAATATGGAGTTATTATCCATAAGCCTTGCTGCATTTTGCTTGATTTTAGTCTTAAGTTCTTTCTAAATTATGTGGTATCTTATGTAAAACTTTATTTAAAAAGCATGTTGTGAATGCCGTGTCAGTGTGGGTGAAGAGTTGTATCAGTGAGCCTGCCTTTGCCCCCCAACATGCTTTGAAGTCATCATCCCTTCAAGTCATCCATTCAGGGATGCTGAAAATGAACTGCAGACTGTTTGCTCAAGGCTGCGACAGAAGCTGCAGGGCACAGAGTAAGATTCCCTGCTGGAGTTAAATATATATTTATATTTATAGATATGTGTGTGTGTATAATTTTATCTTTATATTTATTACTGTTTATATTTATAAATTTAGGTTTATATATATATATATATATATAT
>CAEFZX010027095.1:0-42817 GCA_903066825.1 Alfaro cultratus
AGCTAGCCATGCATGGAGCTAGCCATGCATGGAGCTAGCCATGCATGGAGCTAGCCATGCATGGAGCTAGCCATGCATGGAGCTAGCCATGCAGTAAAGTGCAGCGATGTATTTATAGTTTTCTTCTCCTGTCACAGCAATCATTTATTAAAAATATATCCATAGTACTGCAACAGACTGAATGTTCTGCTCTTTGTGTGGGAAATATTTGAGTGGTTTTTTTGAGGCGTTGTTGTCAGTTGCTATGGCAACGAGCCTGTAGCTGCGCTGATACAGAGAGCGAGAAAGAAGTTGTACTTTAACGGTTTTTCCCTTTGCTGTGGAGCACAGCACGAAATTAATAATATCTACATGTCCAAGTTTGAGTTAACAGAATTATTCTGCGGCGGCAGCAGCGCGGCTATAGATGACATGTAAAAGAAAAGTCTTTTTGCCCTCCAGCTTTGTCCACATGCAGGGGGTCAATATTTGTAAATATGATTATGATTAAGTCAGAGCCTCACCAGCTATGAATCTCACCGCACGTCACTGATTACAGCATTCTAGACAATTAAATGTTTATTTTCTTACTTAAAGGAATCAAGTTATTTATTTTTCTTGGATTTTCTTTTTTTTTTTTCTTTTAAATGTTGTATAAAATAAGCTTAAGTGGTTAAAAGAAAAATCTGCAGTGTGCCTTTAAAAAACCCAGATTAATTATCAGAATAACTGATTACTAAAATAATCGTTAGTTTCAGCATTAAAATAATTGCTAAAACAATGAAGGAAAAATGGAACATTTTCAATAGCTTGTTTTCTGTTCCTGTAAGGGTGAGTGGAAAAACAAAAACAGCACGCCGTCCTTCAGGCGATACGCTGCGATGATAAAAACCTCCATCAGAGGTTCCACGTCACAAAACCCGCTTGCATTAGCCAACCATCTAAAACCCACCACTTCCCTTACGAAGACATTTTATCGTCTGGTATCAGCTTTAACCTTTACTCTAATCACAACTTAAGTAAATCAAGCTGAGGGATGGAAAAAGTGTCGCAAAGCAGCTACTTTTCTGTGGAAAAAACCCCGTCGACGTCAGCTCCTTGCTGGATTTGGCGCGTACCTGCTCGGTGGAAGTCGGCCTCGGAGCACGCCTCGAGTCGGGCCACCAGCTCCGGGATGCGCTCTCTGTATTTCTCCACGATGCAGAGCTTCCCGTCCAGCTCCTTGTCTTCGGTTTGGATGATGTACTCCTTAAAGGCCAAGTAGGGGTTCTGCTTGCTTGAGAAAAACGTCCGGATGAGGGGGTCTTTGATGGCTGACAGGGCATTAGAAGTTCAATATTTATTCTCGCATCGCCTCGTAAAAGTATTCATACTATGTCAAGTCATTATTTTGTTTTCTTTTTTACACCCGCAAAATTCAACGTATTTAACTGAGATTGTCTGTAAACTAAGGTATGGACAATTGAGAAAGAAAACTATTTATGGTTTTCTAATCTGTCAAGTAATCGCATCATAACTTAAAATTAGCTTGATTATTTTCCATTCAGATGAGTCATATTTATTGAAGAGACGACATTATTTATTTCATCTGTAGTTTCGGCTGTGGGTGGTTTCTAGTGCCATTTTGTTTATGGTTGTTGACTCATGTTTTATTTTAGATTTTTCTAAATATCTTCCACTTCTAGTGTTAAGTGTCAAAATTAAAGTTCGCTTTGAGAGGGCAAACTTATCAATACAATACTTGAAAATGGTCTCAAAATGGAAATATTGTTGTTTATCTCAATCATTATTGGGACAATTTATTGACCGGCAAAACGTGACAGGTGTCATGTTGACTCATATTCACATGTTTCCATGTGAAACTCATTACCAGTTTCTGAAAACTGGAAATGAGTACTTTTTAAATGGTTGTGGACTAATAATGGCTCATGCTACAGATTCTCCAGTGGATTAAATTGATAGTTTGACTAGGACACTACAAACTTTCATTTTGTCTCATGTTTTTTTTTTTTTTTTGAGAGCCATTCAGAGGTGAGTTTGCTGTTGGGATTTGGATCATGTCATGTTTGGGCCTGTCACCATAAACAACAAATCAATTAATTGCATGAACTCAATAATTTCCAACTGTATGAATTATCGTTTTTCTCTCTCTCTGGATGACGAAAGTCTTCAGTCTGGTGCTTTAGTCTCATCTGGTCCTTTTTGAAGGATCATTTTAATGTTTGGCTGCTGCGTCCTCCGGTTTATCTTCTCCCTCTTGCAGTGTTCTCATATTTGCTATGCTCTTCGAAATTATTTGCAGTTCTTAAAATTATAATACCCAAGTAAATCAAACTTATTCATCAGCTTGAGAAGATTTTTTTTTTTTTTATATATGACTGGACACTCACCTCTTTTTTTGGATTCCTGCCCAGCCTGAGTCATCAGGTGGTAGATGTCCATGATCTTCTCCAGCCCAATGTTTTTCACTCCCTGTCAGGCGGAAATGAAAGCTTACACTGACCACTTTTCTTTCCTATTTTAAATCCTCTGTGGGTGTAAACACTCACGCCGATGAAGTGGATCCGGCACTGCTGGTTGGCGTCCGTAAGCTGGACGGCGCCCTTAAAGACGCCCAGGTTGCACCGAGAGAGGACGCCGATCTTCCCCCGGCTGCAGCTCTCGCCCTTCTTCATGGCCTCCAGGGCTTTCTCTGCTGTCTCATCACACACACCGCCTGGAAAATTAACAGTAGAATCTGATCAAAACACCCATTTTTTAAAGGTACATCCCGTAGACTAATTAATCCATGCATCGTATTCATAATCGATAAAATGACAGATGAAAATTCTGGCAGAACTTTTGGATTTAAACAGTAAAAAAGGCTGAATATGGACAAGAAAATGTGCTAATTTATGTCTGGAAAGTATGGAAGTTGGTAATGAAAAATGTAAACCGGTTGCGAATTAAAATCTGTTCAAATATAGAATAATG
This sequence comes from Alfaro cultratus, assembly GCA_903066825.1. Classification (NCBI taxonomy): domain Eukaryota; kingdom Metazoa; phylum Chordata; class Actinopteri; order Cyprinodontiformes; family Poeciliidae; genus Alfaro; species Alfaro cultratus. The sequence continues at coordinate 2,953 of CAEFZX010027095.1, forward strand.
TTGGTTTTTGTAACTCTACGGATTAAGAAAACCATAAAATATGCAAAAAAACAAAAACAAAATAATATGATGCATTAAGAGAGTTTTTTTCTATCACAGTATGAATCCCATCTTCCCAAGTTCCCCCTTTAAATGAAGAATTAAACAAAGACTGTAGGGCTTCAAACTGTATGAAACACTGAAAATTTAGTAAAAATAGGGCTGAAACGATCAATTGTGATTAATCATGATTAATCCTGTTGCATCATGATTAATTGATTATTGAAATCATCGTCAACTAATTTAGTTATTGATTAATCGCTAACTGGAGTATACAGACTCAAAAAATAAAATATTTGCTTAAAGAGCGACACACTCAGAGCAGTAATTAAGTTAAAACTGTACTACAAACAAACACGCACAAACACACACACACACACACAATTTAGGATAAAAAACAAAACAAAAAACTTTCTAAATATTTTCTATCCAAATCTTCTCAAGTTTAAGCTTCAACCTTTTCCAATTATTAATCAGTAAGGCTGAAAAATAGTTAACAGATTAATCCTATACTGTCAGTCATTTTGGGAAATAAAATGTTTATCTTCTTACTTAATAAAGGACTTGAACTATTTGATTATTTGCATCTCTTGACATATTTCTAGTATTGCATCAACTAAGCATAAGTGACAAAAATCAAAATCTGCAGAATGTGGCAATTTGTTTAAATCCAATTAATCAATTAATCGTCAGAATCACCGATCACTAAAATAATTGTTAGTTGCAGTTTTAAGTAAAAGCCTGAAACAAACTCTCAGCTGTTCCTTTGTTAAAGTCAACCATCTGCAGCTCTTACTTTTCTGCATTCCTCCAACCAGAATCTTCTTGACCCCCTTGCAGACTTTCAGGATGGCTGCGCCCACGAAGGCGATCTCCGCTCCGAACCGAAAGCTCTGGACCGAAAATGCACAGCGTGATTTGACGCTTCTCAGCTACAAAACGCTAAAGATGAGTAAACTTTTTTAAAAAGTGTGAGCGTTATCTTTAATTAGAAAGTATAATAATAATAATAATAATAATAATAATAATAAAAACGGTTAAAATGGCCGCTCATCAGACTCACATATTTTCTAAATAAACAAGTTAAAGTCAGTGCAAGTAACATTTCATCCTCAGGGGTTGAAGATAAAACTTTCTATCTTTCTTTCTACTTTTATGATCTGCACACTTATTCTACACCTGAATTTTTATATTAGGCAAAAATAAATCTGAGTAAATATAAAAGCAGTTTGTAATTATTTGAGGGAATAAAATAGGAGTACACAGGAGTATTCACACCCGTTGAACCACAAACCTTGTATTGTACAGGGATTTTATGTGTTGGATCAATACATAGTGGGTAACTGCAGTGGGAGGAAATGACACCTGGTGTTAAATAAATGTAAATAAACATGGCCTGCTTTTTTTAACATATATATTTTTAGTTCTTCGGTATGTTTGTGTCTTCTATCTAATTCAATTAATTTATTCAGCCCCAATTCACAATAAATGCAGTTCTTAGGGAAACTATGTGGTTAAGTTCAGTTTAGTCTGTCAATTGGAGGAAAAGTTTGCCTTCTAAGGAAACCAAACTGATTGAATCGAGCCACTAATTTAGCAGCAATTATCATTATTTTAAAGAATAAAATTGTGCACACGGGACTGGAATCACAAAAGTTTTCCTCCACTGGAATCAGTGAAAATCCGCTTTTGAGGGTTTATTTAAACCTGCCAAACCAATAGGGGGCAGTGTAACACAAAGCTAAACTATATGTCAGCCAATCAGATTGCTTCAAAAACAACAACTACTTCCTGTTAAGAATTAAAATGGCGATGAGGTTCAATTATATAAGTTGAACTACTTTTAGATAGCACATCTGAATATAAAGGTAATAAAACACAAGACGATGTCGAATGGGAATCATGTACGTATCTGAATTATACTGCTGCATTATTTGTCAGACTGTAATGTGTAAGACCTCAAACCTCCATTTTTATCATAAATCTTCTAAATAATTTTTTTTATGATATTAAACTGAGTTTTTATGTGGATGAATGGCCAAATGTAGAAAAACTTTTTGTTTTCCCAGATATCCGGCTACATGTGGCGTATACCTAAGTAACCAGATGGAGTCAATTAACCAACTTAGATGATTTCTGAAGACAACTGGTTGCAATCAAAAGTGAATAAAGTACTAGCCACATGATTAAAATTTGTACTCTAAGAAAAAGAAAACGCACAGTTTCCCCTCCACCATCATGCACCACTCTGAGTCAATCTGAGTGTATAATGAGAAGCATCAGAGTGTTAGCTTGTACCTGAGTGAGGTAGAAGATGTGTGTGTGGTGAACTGCGTGCAGGGCGTTGACCGCTCCTTTAAAGGTGTAGATCTGCTGGTGGGGGTCTCCCACCAGGATCTTCCCACAGCGCTGGGCCAGCAGCACGTCCATGATGGCTGACCGGAGGAACAGAGATCTTAAAAACACAGGAGAAACCAGGCGACCATGAAGCCATGTACCAATGAATCCACAGCACCTGGTGTGCAGTCCTGAGCCTCGTCGATAAAAATGGCGTCGTATCGGTCCGTCAGGCAGGGCTTCGGGTCTCTGAGCTGCCACAGCTTCAGGTAACCTAGGCAACAAAGAGTCCAGTTTTAACCTGAGACGCTTTAGCTTCCACACGTTTCCACTGTAGATGCCGTACCATCGTGAGGCATGTAGTAGGCCTGCTTTGATTTCTCTCTGACGTCCTTCATTTTGTTCCAGATGCTCTTTGCCTCGGCGATAAAAAACTAGAAGTACAAAAGAAAAGGTTTACACTTTGTCACGGATGTATTCACCGAGAGAGAAAGCAGTGTAAGTGTCTACCCTTTTCTCGTCGGGCTCTATGATTTTCCTGCGGCCCCTACAGACTGCGTAGTCGTAGGGGACATGCTGGGGCCCGATGGTTTGGTCCGCCGAGGCCATGAAGGTGTTCAGGACGGTGGCCACCACCTTGGCCCTGCTGTAGCCTCCGGCTCCAGGAGTCAGGGCGAGGTTGATGGAGAACGGCTTCACGTTGAAGGTGAGCTTCTCGTGAGTTTTATATCTGCGACGCAGAGCGCGACAGTACAGTCAGAAAGTGACGCCTGTCTACACAAGACTAAGACCAAGACGACTGAATCCAGTTAACGAATGTGCCGCCTCCTGAACAGGTTCCTCACCTCCTCCCGACGTCGTTGTAGGCCAAGGAGTGGGCCGTCTTGCAGTCCACGTTGGGAGGGAAGCGCCGTCGGGCCTCGGAGGCCACCGAGTTGTTAAATGCCACGTAGAGGAAGCGGAGGTGCGGACGCTGAGCGGCGTATCTCACCAATGTGGTCGTCTTCCCCGTGCCTGTGTCGCACCCCAAAAAAAAAAACTGTATTGAGACCAGGAGAGGACTACAGACTGAGTTGAAAAAGTCTTGCTAGTTTTTGAGTCTTGGTTCTATTCTGATTCAACAAACCCATTTTAAGAGTTTATATTTATGTTCAGCTTGAACACTAGTGTGTGGGATGCTATTTAAACAGTGAATCAGGCTTCATTATAATGGTTCTGGTGCTGTCTGGCTGCTCTAGGGATGCCACACCGTAGGACTGAACCAAAACAGAAAGGTTGCCCTCTGGTGTCCAAGTGCCAAACAAATCAATAGGGCAGAAACTGCAGCACTGTGTTGGAATTATAACACACTACGTCCTTAACTTGTGGTATTAAAAAGCCCAACCTTTTTAAATTATTTTGTTCTTCTGGCTTATTTGTCACCAATTTATTTTCAAAATGTCAAATTACTTAGTTATATGATCAGTGAAAACGCAGCTACTTAAACCATCCAACTGTTGAAAAGCGGTGCTCTGTCATGCTTTTCACATCACTGGTTCTTTATTCCAGACGCCTGCAGACGTCCGCAACGCTCAGAAACGATACCTGCAAACGCTACTATCTTGACCACGTGGTCGTCCTGGACGTCGTGGCTCAGGATCTCCTGCTGTTCTCTCGTGAGATGAATCTGAGGGAGTCTATCGCAAACACACAAATACACAAGTCGGAAAAACTGAAAACCCTCGTGAGATTTCACAGAAACAAGTTAGGACACCGTTTGAATTTCATTAATAGGTCCCTTTGTGCATGTATGGAGATTGTTTTGCAAATTTCACTGTAGTAAAAAACAGCTATGAATAAAATAAAAAAATAGAATAGGGAACTATTTATTGGTGCTGAATGGTTAGGCCGTTTAACTTATCGGACCGATACTGATATGCTAAAAACAATAACTAAAACCAGCCGACACAAATGTTCATGTCCATATATTGTGCACCAATAGTTAGAATTATTATTATTATTATATATTTCACATTTAAGTGCTAATAAAAGCCAGTATCCGTTGGACTCACCCGTCCTGGTTAGAATTGGAAGAAAATGGACCGTTTTCCAGCAAGTAAAGAACGTAGTAGATGTTGTAGTGTAACCTGAGAAGAGAGAAGGGGAGAAAAATAAAAAAAATAATTGTCAGGCTGAGCAAAACTACATCTGAACATCAACACCACCACCACCACTGCTGGTCTCACCTGTAGCCAATCTTGATTTTGTTCCTCTCCAAAGCCAGCAGCATCAAGGCCATGTGGCTCAGATACTCTGTGATGGCGGTTAGCGACATGCAGCTGGAGAGCAGAGAGACCAAGGCCTGAACGTCGCCCACGTTCTCACTCAGGACCAATATGACCGCCATGACTGCGTACGGGTTGGGACCCTGGAGGTCAGACAGAAACCCTGCCAATCGGGTTCACAGCATAAAGATCTAAACCGGCTCCTAAACCTGGGACGGAGTTGTACCTCAATGCCAAGGTGGAGAAACTTCTGGATGTCAGGGATGCGTAGCCTGATGGCGGCTTCGGCCTGAGGGAAGAGCCGGTGTTTGTTTACGCAGCTCAGGACGTCGTCTGGCTTCACACGCTCGCCGACTTTATGATGAGCCATTAGCCTGAATGACGCAAAATAAATAAATAAATAAATAAACAACAATAAGTCGGAAAACAACTTATACAAGTTGGAACATTTGTGTAGGGCTTGTGTCACATTTGATCCCAAACGACACTGAAGGGTGAGACTTACACCACGAGGTTTCGGATGCTGTGCTCTGAAGGTGCAGGGCAGGTGATGTTGCTGTTTTTCAGAGTGGAGCCGACCTCCAGCACGGTCTCCTTCTCTTTCATCACGTAGCGGAAATATTGCTTCTTGAAAGGCACAAACTGGGAAACGGAGCGGCGAAACGTTCAGACAGTTTTTTGGGAGTAGAATCTATAAATCATGCTAGTAAGTTTAAAGGACGGTATTGGAGTATTTTCCAGGCACATAGTGCCATTTTATAGCACAATCAAGTAAGAATGTTACGTTCAGTTGTAATAAAAATGCTCTATATATCTAATATGACTTAAAAGAAATTTGACTTTGTAATTTAACACTTTGAAATTGGGCCTCCAATTATGTTTGTGATGAGGGAATAACATCATAACATGATGTAGGGCAAAAAAAAACAAAAAAAAATCACATAATAGTGGCCCTTTAAAACAAGCCTACGCCCCCCAACTGTGTGGAGCTGCCATTGATTCATAATAACTGGATCGACATGTTTGATGTGAATTTCTTTCATGATGGCATTTGATAAAATGTAAAGTTTGCTTGTTTTAATGATTGGGTACTGGATTATGTTTTATGGTGTAAAGCAGTTTGAACTGCCTTGCTGCCAAAATGTGACTTAACAATAAGAGACCCTGCTGCTGCCGGGTCGGTTGGGCTCACCTTCGGGTCCAGAACGATGTTCCTCCAGCGATGGCACACCAGGCAGACGTTGCGATAAAGGTCGGCGGCAGGAACCAGACACAGCACCTCCCTCAGCACCTCCTCTGGGAGGTCGTCCGCGCAGCCCTGAGGGCGCAGCAGAACCTTGTCGCTGCCCAGGAGTCCAAAGTGGGCATCAGGAAGAGGCTCGACCTCCCCTTCCTCCTCCTCCTCGAAGTCGTCAAAGTCCTCGTCGTCTCCAAACATCTCCGCCGTCATTCCCTCCAGATAGTCCACCTCTAGCAGACGGGCCTCGGTGGAGGAAACCTTTTCTGGCAACATTTCAGCAGCTAACAGACTGTCGTCGTCAATCTCGTCCTCGTCCTCAGCGTTGATCTCGGCTGCAGTCGGGGTGGCCAACAAGCTAACGTCGTCGTCCTCCTCGTCGTCATCCTCGAATACAACCTCCCGCCCCGCTCTGTGCGTCGATGTGGAGGGCATGGCGGAGGATTTGTGCGGACTGGAGCTGATAACTTTGGTTACGGAGAAAAAGTCATGAATGGCCTTCTGCTTCCCAGATGGACTTCCTAAAACAAACGGACCTGAAAAATGATAGAAAAGAGTAGAGAACTTCACTATTTTTTTTTTTTTTGTGAGAGTCACGTTAGTTAGGTAAAATAAAAATATATGGCTCAATACAAGGGTCGGTATTTATGTGTAGTTTTACAAACAGTCTCTCTCAGAGGTAGGGCTGGGTGACGTCTTAAAAATAAAATCTCAAATGTTTTATGCTAGATCCAAATTTAATCTTTTATTTTCTCGTTTTCTTTTACTAAAAGTAGACGTTACAAATGACCAAAATTATTTTGAAAAAGCAGCTTTTATTTCAATCACCCCTTGCTTTAGTTGTGCGACAGAATATAAAGGCCAGGCTAAGAGAATATTTGGTTAATTACTAGAATATAGTCATAATGTTAGCAGAACAAAGACACTGGTTCACCAGAAACGTCTCGAAATTATATCAAAGGCCAACAATAAAGAAACAAAATCTGGCATCTCTCTGAGCTATAGAAACACACTGGCCAAAAAAAAAAAAATTCCAAAAATTAAATGTTCCAAAACGCAAACATTTTATTAATCCCTAAAATCAATTTATTGTCCAGCTCTACTTACTGGGTATTCGTGTTATTTTGTTGACGTTTGAAACCTCAACAGTTTATTTATACAGTTTGAAGACAATAAATTCACAAACGGGGAAGGCAATAGCAGATCTGGTTCAATCAAAAGACTTTCTTAAAAGGAACTTGACTGTAGCAATTTATTTTTTTTTTTACCACCACTGTTTATTGATCACCATATCTGTTCCACATAGTCAGTAGCAGGAGGTTTGGGGTGGATCACCTTTCCGCCGTTGCTTTGTGGGGGTTCTGGGGTAAAGGCCCCAGTTGGGGTCTCGCCTGCCCCGCGTTGCATTGCGTCTGGTGAGAGCATCTGTGCCGTCTTCGCTTCGCCCCAGTTCGTCACATTCCTGCGCATTCAGGTGCTTCCGTTTGGCTCTCCCTGGAAAAACAAATACGGTAATTAAGAAAAAAAACGGAACACTCTCCAACACAAAAGTTCAGATGTATTCTGTGATGTCATACTGGTTAGTCAGGAATTTTATAAATTGGTTCAACAAGTGAGACAGTTTCCTTAGCTAACTAACTGTGCATTATAGCGTATAATCTCAGTAAAGGTTAAAGTTTACTTTACAATGACCGGAAATCTTTATTTTAAATGTATGCCTTTAATCATGGAAAACTAGCTGTATTGTCATAACTTTGCAGCTTTTAGACATCAGAGAATATCCATGTTTTTTTTTCTTGTAAATATGTGGAATTAATCTAAAAATTATTTTGCCCCATCCCCTTCATGGTCAAATTTTTTATTTTATTTAATTCCTTTCTCTTTCAATCTATAAAGGTCACAATTACTCTGTTCTACTTAAATATTCTTTTTTTAATATTACTTTTACAGAACAGGTTTAAACATCTTTATTGTTGCCCTCAAAAGTGTGAAAACTGCTGTTTTAAATTTGGGGGACTTAAAAAGATGAAAACATGACGAATCATGTTGACAGTCGCTTTAAGTTTAAGAAAGCAAACCCTGTGTTATTTTTATCATTCAAAAACTAGTTTATTAAGGAGTAAATGTAACCTGGCTGCAACAGTGTGCATATTATTACATTAATTCTTTGTTGAAGCAACTTTTACATCAGTTTCAGCATTTACTCTGTTTCCGTCACTTACAGAAACCATCTTTCGATAACAGCATCTGCCTTCATTAAAAGCACCAGTTCCAGGGGAAAAGTAACCACAGATCATAATGCTGCCACCACCATGTTTCAGAGTTACTGCGGTTTTCTTTCTGCTTCTGTTCCAAACCTTTCATCCAGGTTTTGTCAGGATAACAGGTCCGAGAAGGGAAACCAGACACACATCTTCCCAAGTAAACTTTCCAGTGTATTCTGGTGGATCCAAAACCGGAAGAGACTCTAGAACAAGTTCTGTCTCATCAGAACCACCTCAACTGGGCCTCTGTCTCCAGAGGGGTCGGTAACTTCTTCTCTCTCTAACCAGTCTGCGAAATACTGAGACCAATGTTACTTGTAGCGCTTAAAACAAAACTGTTGGGACAGAAAACTGTCCTGCCTTAAAGAAACATGTAAGACAATATTTTGAAACAGCCTCTTTTAATTTTATTACAATGAAACTCACCTTTAACAGCCATCTCCATCTTGGTAGACAATACATGCGTCGCTTCGTGACAAAAGCAACAGCAGCACTCAAGCCGTCTGGTACTCGGTTAACTTCTACGGTGGCTAAATTAAAAATGCTAGTTTATTTCTCTTCCTGCTGTGACATTTTCTCTCCCAGGTTTTAAACTGCTAAGAGAAACCAGTTTTAAAAGGTCAAAAATGTCGTCTTCGTTGCTGTCGAAGCGGAAAGGTAAAGCTCTTACATATAGTTTTAAGAATCGTTCTGGTTTCAAACATTCTGCAAAATCCAAGCAAACGTTTCGTGACGTCACTGCCACGTGATTGGTCAGTTTGTTCTTCCTTGAATTCTATTGTTATGTGGAAAAAGCGTCGCACTTGTTCAGAATCGCCACCTGCTGGAAGGTTGGGATTTCCAGCAGGTGCCTGTCTTTCTTCTTTTCTTTTCTTTTTAAAACTGATTTAGTCTTTTAAGAAATCTGGAAACAATCACACGTAACCTCACCGAGGTGTTAAAAGTATTCTTATTTATTAGGCCATGAATATATAAATACATAGAAAAGTGTTGTGTGAAAAATAATTTGCCATGGAAGTAGCTCAAAATAGTTGCTTCCTTTATGAATTTATTAGCATTTTACACCATAATTGAGTAATTTTGACTCACTCTTCTTTACAATGTGACTTTAATTCATTCAGGTTTGCACAGACTCAGCATTTCAATCAGGTAGAGGTAAAACTGCCTCCACCAAAACTAGTTTAGATAAAACACACTTCTACCACCATCTTTGATAGCTGGGATGCTGTGTCTGGTTTCTGGGAAAACATGACTCACTGCTATAAGCAAAATATAATTACACTTCCTTCAGGAAATCAATTTTCAAACCAAACTTTCAGGGATTTCATAATTTCTTTCCATATTCAATAAAACAAACTATTATAATTTAATTACTTACAGTTTCAACCATGCATTTCTGGTGTTGCTTTTTCCACCCTTTTTTCTTCCACTCAACTTTCCATGCTTTGATACAACATTCTGCACGCCAAGAGTAAAAACTCTCTTATTCATGAACATCACATTTGACTGAAGACGCTTTAGTTTCCAGTACTTGTGTGGGTTAACTTCTCCTTTTATGTCAGTGCAGGAAATGCTACTTCACAGTTAAACAGATAAATAAATAAATGGATCACATATTATGCTCAGGTGAACACGATCTTTTAGTGATGGAATATATGATAAATATAAGCGAGTACTCCATAAAATATAAGTTTATGGTAACTTATGGTGATGTTTTATTTTAATTTGCAAGTCAGTTTATTCTGCCATTATCAAATATCTTTACCTATTAAGTATTTAAAAAGTCTTTTTTTTGTTTGTTTTGTTATTTAACTGACCAAAAAATACATTTGTAAGATTTTAAAAATCTTCTAAAATATATATATTTTTTTATCGTTCAGACCTTAAAATACTGTGAGAGGTTATTTTCTACATTTACAAGGAACTACAGTGTTATGCTTTTATTCTGAAAACAGAAATGTTTACTTCCGCGTTTATCCTTTGTAACTTGACACGCCTTCTCGATGGTCCAAGAGGCTTTTTAGGCTGCACTGCACATGATCGCGATAACAGGCGAATGAGGTCGTTGTCTTAACGTAGCACATGGAAAACTCATTATTGATATTTTTAATGAACTGTTCCATAATAGAAAAAAAATGCGATAGATAATCTCTGACTTTTCCTTTCAAACTCTGGCAAAAGTAATCCTATTACCATGTTTTCATGCACACAGATTACAATTAGGAATAACGGGGCAATTTACACTCAATGGTCACTTTATTGGGTACACCTGTTCAATTGCTTACACACAAATAGTGAATCAGCCAATCACATGACAGCAACCCAAATCATTTAAGCATCTTCACTGTCAATGGATCCAAAAAGTACAAGGAAATGACATCCCAGTGTAAAAGATATACCCATGCTATGCTTTAAAACAGTCAGTAAATAACAAAACATACAAAACTGATAAATATTACATAAATAAAAATGATATATTTTGATTCATGATTGTTCATAGTGTTATTAATCACTATAATCAGTACTGCACAGATTAGTAAGAGGGGCGTTTATTGAAACAGCTTTTGGCATTCATGCTCTTTTCCCATTCCAGTTGTTTTCACTTTTTTAATTTTAGGAAAAATACAACTTATTTACAGGCGCTTTAAAGAAATCTTGACGTCATCTTACACTATGAGCAACTGTTAAAAACAAACTGGACGAAATCAAAGAAAACTGAGAAAAGTAAACAGTCTTGAAAGCAAAGTCCAACAAAAATGAGCTGAAGTTGTACTGATATTAGTGTGAAGACAAATCAAAACAGATTTTTAAACCATTTCTTTTTTTTAGGAAATCAAGGAATTAGCGCAAGTCTCAAAATGTTTACAAAAATATTCAATTGTCATTTGTTTTCAAACTGTAACACGTGTATCCAATATTCTCCAGGCTAACGTCACAAAGTCTGAATCGTCGTCTTCAGTAGACTAAGACTCTCCAGTTCCAGTTTCACCTCGTTTGAACTGTAAATAACAGAGAAAAGCAGATTTACGTATGCAGCATCTACTCACACAATCCTCTTTGTAAGCAATTACAGTAAGAACTTACATTACCAAAGAACTAAGCATTTGCCCCATTTCTGTTTCTGCTTTTTTTTTGTGATACTTCAGTGTTTCAGATGATCAAACAAATAAACAGTAAATGTTCCTAAAAGTTGAGATGTTTTTGTCAAATGTGAACAGGGCCTTTGTGATCTCTGGTCAGAGGAGGGTTTCACCTTGGGGCTTTCTCATGGATGCCATTTCATTCAGTCGGTTTCGTTGCTGAATCATGAACTCTGTAAGGTCTGAAGTGTTTTAGATGTTGTTCTGCGGTTCATTGGGACCTCCTGGATGAGTTGTTGATATGCTCCAGGAGTAAACTTTGGCTACTGGGAAGGTTCACCACTGTTCCATGTTTTCTCCCGTCGTGGACGATGGCTCTTCCTAAAGTTCACCGGAGGCGTAAAGTCTAAGGAACACCTCTGTAACCCTTTTGAGACTACACTTTGTTTCTCATCGTTCTTTGGATTGGGGGCTTTTTAATGTCTTTGGGCTTATTACATGTGTTCAGATGTATTCTGTTCAAGGGATTTCTTGATTCTACAAACCTGGGTGTGAAAGGTAGAAGAAGGTTCAACACAAGTCCAAGCTGAACCTTTAACCTCAATAAGTAAAATCACTATTTGAAAATGTTGTTTTTTGTTGTTGTTATTTCCTCAACTAATCTTGATATTAAAATGTGTTTGACGACCTGAAACGCTGAAGAAATGTTTGAGTTGAGTTGGAACTTACCGCATTTTTCAGCAAGTTTCCGGATTTAACAAAGATGCTTGGTTTCTTGAAGGCTAGTTTGTGTGACTCGGTGTTGCTCTGCGGCTGAGACGCCGGTTTGGTCTGGGCGGCGGCCGATGGGAGCGGCGACGGCTGTGACAGCGAGTGAGACTGGGGCTGCAGGTAGCTCTGGGTTGGGCTTGAGGTGTAAGGCATTGATGAAGTGTAAGGTTGGGCTGGGATGTAGGGCTGTGCGTACGTTTGGGAGGGGGTGAAGCTTTGAGGGGGAGTGTAGGCTTGGGGGGGAGTGTAGGGCTGAGAAGATGTGAACAGCTGAGATGGGGTGTAAGTTTGAGAGGGTGTGTAAGACAGAGGCAGTGAAAAGCTTGGCGTGCTTGTGAAGGGCTGCGTGTGTGAAAAAGACGGAGACGGTGAGGTGGGGTCCAGCAGGGTAGGCGGCGGAGGGGGAGGGAAGCTATCATCGTTGTCATTTTTGGAGTCGGGGGACCCGGGGCCTCCGAGCTCGTAGTGCTTCTTCCTGAGCTCCCCAAGGCGGACTCGTTCCTGCTCCAGCTGGTTCTCAAGCTGCAGCACTTTCACCTGACAGGTTCAGACAGAACGATGTTCTCAAACATCCACAAGCTACAAAAACACAAACTGTTACCAAGTGTTTTTTGGTCTAGTTTCTAGTTATTAGTACACTTGAAATAAGACAAAACTAACTTACAAGTAACTTTTCAGCAAGATATAATAACTCACTTTAAGCCAATAATTCCTTAGAAAAAGTACCAGTCCACTGGCAGATTATTTCACTTATAACATGGGAACAATGTCTCATTATGAGTGAATAAATCTGCCATTAGTTAAGCTCGAATAAACATGTTTTCTTTCTTTACAGCTACAATTATCTGTTGCTGAATTTATTGTTCTTCAGCAAATAATTTTTGTCATTTAAGCTTCAGCTTAAACTCAGCTTGAACTCTCAAGCTTAAAGAAGGATTAATTTTTGTTTTATCATTTACTCATTCTTATATATGTTTTCATCCACTATAGCGCTAAGCTAATGTGTCCTTTTCTACTCTTTAAGGTCCAGTGTTCTTCATGTTTTAGATGAAGGATAATAAAAGTCATCACTAAACCTCTAGAAAATTTAATGACAAGAATAGGAGCTTATTCCACTATTTAATTCAGGCATGTCAGGGACACCACTATGCTGGTGTTGACAGTAAGTATCTGCAAGAAAAATTGTATTTTTCCTCAGATGTCTAACCTGAGCTTCCATTTCCTCTTTCTTGAGCTTGATTAAAGACATGCCAGAGAAGTCCATCACACCTGCAAAGACAAAAAAAGTTACATGTAAAAGCGTCAGACTAAACTAGATAAACAAATAGACTGAGGCAGGTAAAGACAGGTTATAAAGCCAGTTTTTTTTTCTCCCTAAGCTGTTTCTCTGACCGTGGTCGGAGATCTGCTGCTGTCCGTGCTTGGTGGAGGTGACGACTACGGCGGCCATGTCGTTCACATGCCGAGAGGCCTGCTGCAGCGTGTACAGCTTCTTATTGTTGCGATCAGACTTCACCTGGAATGGCAGCAACAGTCAGTGTTAAATCCTCAGAAAATATGCTACGACTTTCATTTTAGTCCCTGCTGATGTGGTCTTCAAATACAGATGTGCACAAAGAAATAGGCTGATTATTGGAACCTTGTGGGTCTAAAACGCAAAGATCCAACCGCTTTCTGATCAGTCAACGCAGCATAAGACTGAAATGTAAGCTGTATTTTTTTAAAGGTCTTTTTTGGCTCTAGTGGTCTTTATTTGAAAGTTCTCAGACAGGAAGATGGGTAACGAAAGAGGGGGAAGACATGGGGCAAAGGACACCAGGTCGGGAATCGAACCTGCGACGGCCGTGTCAAGGACTAAGGCCTCTCTGTATGTGGGCCGTGCTTAACCCCTGTACCACCACAGGTCCCCACATAAGACGTTTTCAGTGTTTGTTATGCACCAAGGATTCTGTGGAGCCCAACACTGATGGTGTCTTGAAATTTGTCTACTGTTAAGCAAAGGAGGGTTGTTACTTAATGCATAAAATGCAGCCTCCGTTCTGGGTTGGGGAAGTAACACCTAGATGGTCTCCTGGATCACGGACATCCGCTGCTGTTATACGGCACTGTGGAAGTCTATAGGAGAGCAGCTTGATCAATCTCATGATACGATCATGCAGATACAATCTAAAGCACAAGAGGGGTGAAGGACACGAGAGAGAGCAAGACATTCAGGAAATAACAGAAAACCTATACAGAGTACACACTGGTTGCTCTCTTTATTCCCTCCAGCTTTAAGCCTCTGTCTGTCATGGAATGAGTTCAGAAAAGATGTTTTAGTTTCAGTAGCGACACTGAAGTTTCTAGAAGCAGTCTGAGTCGTCTCAACTCCAAATATAAATAAATAATGACCGTTAATGGCAAATAAAAAGAAAAAAGTGTTTAATGTTTTTTTAAAAATCTTTTTATCTACATTTATCTTTATTTTATTTTATGTTACAGTTCTCTGCATCTCTATTTAAATTCAACAGTGTATCTTTCAGAAATGGGTGTTCTTTTGTAAAATGTCAAAACTTGATGTTGTGTTTGTACCTTAGACGCAGCAACCAGCTGTGCAGTGCTGGCAGCGATCTCATGGGACGAAGCAATGAGCTCCTCATAAGATCCTTTTTCTCCCACGACCCGGTCAGCCGAGTCTCTGGAAGCAAACAGGCGACCACGGAAAACCGAGTCAGCAGAAAATTCTTGACACGTTTCTGTAACCTCTAATGCTCGTGTCTGAATTGGCAGCTTCAGTTTTAGTTCATCCTCACAGCAGCTGAGTGGCTCCCCAGCCCACAGCTTTGGATGCCGAGATGAGTCCTTCAGTCCAGCGAGAGTTTTTGGCGTAGAACTCAGTAACAGACGCCGCCCCCTGCAGGCGGAGCAAGAACATAGCCATTTAAACGCTTCAGGTGGGAAAGAATCACTTTATATTTCATACAGCATCAATTTCCATCAAATTAAATGGACGAAATATTTTGTAAAAAAAAATAAAATATAAAAAATTAACATTTCTTGTTGTCATAAATTTATAAAAGAAGTTTGCAAATGATTTTCTTTAAACCGACAGGAGCTGAAGAGAAACTGTAACTGGGATACAACTTTATTTCACTTTCAAAAGTTACAACAAAATGAGAAAAGTATATTAAAACAACAAATATAAAACAAACCTTACATTCTGAAATATTAAAAATAATTAAATGCTAAACTTAAAACGATCTGTTTCTCCGCACAGAAATTTATTTATTGTAAAATTTAACATTTTCAAATAAGTTGTGTAAATTTTATCTATTGTTCCATCTTTTGTCCTTATAAAGAAGTGTAATAAAATAAAAAAAATGCTTTCATACTAATAAAAAAAAGCGACAATAATAATAATAATTGTAATTAAATAATAAAGAGGGATTTAAATAATGTTTGCGTTTATTGTGATTTTCACAATAAAATAAGATTTTATTGAACTCTTTGGGGTAAGATACATTCTTTTAACCTTGAGCAACTTTTTAGCTTAATTAAAGTTTTATATTTATTTGTCTATATTAACGGAGTGATTTTTTTCTGAAGAAAGTTAATAAGTCAAACAACATTTATTTTTACCTTAAATAAGCTACCTTGAAAAAACTGATCAAAACAAAGAAGAAAATAAATGTAGAGTAAATTTTTATGAATCTTCTCACAAGTAACATGTGAGAAGATGCCCCATGGTGGGGAAAAAAACAAAAAAATAAAGACATAAAAGAAGAGAGGAATGTGTTCAGTAGGTATTTACAGGAAGTCTAGCTTTAAGGTCTCTCTCTAACTCACCCTGCCTCCTTCCACGATGTCTTTCTGTAAGTCGGTGGCGGCCGTGACCAGCATATGAACAGCCTGAACATGATAAAAAACAAAATCCTGTTAAACTGAGTTCACAACGAGCAGCTGGAGTCAGAGACGTGTTACCTTCATCAGATCTGAACAGGATCCCAGGATGCTGACAGAAAAACAGACAGGTGACTTTTTTATATATATTTACAACTTCAACTGATTTTATTCTTTCATGATTGTTTTTTATTTGTTTAATAATTATTTATTTATTTCAATTCCTCAGCAGCTTCTTACCTCTGGTTGACTTCCAGCTTCAGACCGCTGGTGTCTTTCTTTGCTTGGGACAGAATCTCCTAAAAGACACAAATGGAAACTGATGCATTTCCATGATCCATATTAAAATGTGGGAGTCTCATCAGATTCTACAAACTGATTTAACACTGAATACTCTGAATATGCTTCATTTGAAGCTGTATTTATTGTCCACCAAGCCCGGTAGCTAAAACAAAATTCTGTGAACTTTGTCCGTACGTCCATCCGCAGCACAGCCTCCTCGATGGCGGTTGACGTAGCAACCATTTCTTTGTCCACCATGCTTCCCAGCTCCTCCTTCAGCACATCCTGTCCTTTGGGCCGCAGCTCCTGAGCAACAAATATAAGGGTAAAGCCTTCAGCAGAGCTGCAGCAGCTCAATAGGAAAACAACAGAGATACAAAAGCCACATTAATTGAATATGATATTATATATCGAGGAAAACTGCACAAGGATTGTCTTATCCATAAAAAATATCACTAATTTCATGTGTACAAGGTAGTTTTTCAGTAAATTTTAGTCTCAATTGCAGTAAAAGTCGCTCCTTTCACCTGTTACATGATCTAGTTACAAAAGAAAAAAATTCTTATCAAACTGATTGGAACGTGATGTTTTCTGGCCTTTTCCTGGTCAAAATCTTAAATTTACCACCTCGACTGAAATCCAGTTTCGCTGTGCTATAATTCGTCATGGGCCAGTATGAAGGTCAAGCAAGGGTTTAAAAAAAGTGACAGTTCTGCAATTCTGATCAGATTTTGTGATTTCATTTGACAGAAAGTTTTAATGTTACGTCAAATCCTTAGATTTTCTCATTCTAAAATGAGATAAATGCGTACAAACAATCATTGTCATTGTGTCTATTAACATCTGATATTTGCTATTAAAACACTACAGTTGTTGCCACAGCCTGCATCAGAGCTGCATTAGTTTTGTTGTTGTGACGAATCTCGTTGCCTCTCACCAGTCCCATGGCGAGGATGCGCTGGACGGTGTAGCGTATGGCGGACGGGTTGGCTCTCTGCAAGTTGGCCTGAGATTTCAGATCATTCAGGTACTGCAGGCAGTGGCTGGCACATTCCCGACAGCTGTCCGTTAAACCTGGACGAGGGCAGAGAACAGCTGAGCGCACAGGAAGCAGCCTCAGAGAGGACCGGGGCGTTTGTAGTGCGTCTTACCGTTAGCGTGGTCGACGGGAGCCGAGTGCGACGTCGCCGAGCCGTTAACGATGGTGTCGGCGGCCAGGTGGGAAAACTGGGTGACGGCTCTCAGCAGGCCACTGGCGTCTGGAAAGCATCAAGAAACGAGTCAGGCTCAACGTCCAAGATCAACATGGAGGCTAACTGTGTGTGTCTGACTCACCGTTCCTGTTTCCCAGGTAGACCATGTGGCTCTGCTGCATTTTATCAATAGAGCCCAGAGTGATTTCAGCTCGGTTTATCAAATAATCTGGAGAGACAGAAAGACAGGTGATTTATATGTGGTTCAAAAACGCAAATGGACCTTTATAGGTTTGAAGAAGGGGAGCATTTTATGTCTCAGTGATTTTAAATAGGAGTGTTATGATACCAATACTAACCTGATACGATATCAGCAGAAATCATACACACTTTTATTACTTATTTTTGCAGTGCAGAAAGTTAGAAAAGCTTGATCTAGTGATATTACTCAAACTGAATACAACGGTCAACAACAACAGATATGAGAACAACCAATGTATTTATTATTAACCAGTTGGTCTGCATGCAGGATGCAAATGGATAAAAATGCTGGGGCAGACTAAATGCTGGAGTGGATTAAATTCTGGGGTGAAGTAAATAATAAAAAAGTGATTCTGAGAATGTATTACAGTAAATATTGACCTCATTTCAATGGTCTTTACTCCTTTAATCTTGATTTTATCTGGTGAATCTGTTGATGCTCCATCAAACAACAAGACTCACCAAATATATTCCAGGCAGAGAGACCTTGACACCATAGTACTTAAATAATTAACCAGCATCTACTGCTACCAGGCAGGTCTTCACGATAAGCGTATTGGATTTTGTGATTGTGCGATATCGATAAACTTGGAATCCTATTAACAGATGTGTTTTAGTGTTGTTTCTGCTTTTTTTTGTTTTTGCTACCTGGAGAACTGATGCAGCGGACATGTATGGGGTCGTCCAGTTTGGCCACGGCGTCCAGTATGATGCCCTCGGCCTCCACCACGGCACACTGAAGCAGACAAAACTGCTCATCCTGCAGCTTCTGGGCCAGCTTGCCCTCCCGACAGGCCTGGGTCACAAAACACAACCCTTACAGTCACCAACCGAATCAGAGCAACAGAGCGTGGCGAGGCGGACGCTGCGGCACCTGCTGCTGCATCTGGGAGCGTAAGCTTCCCAGCTCCATGCTGCTGCGCTGCCTCTCCTGCTCCAGGGCGCTGTGGTGGAGCAGAGCCTGCTGCCTCAGAGAGCTCAGCTCCGCCTCCTGGTCCCGGACCGACCGCAGCAGCGCATCCTTCTCCGCCTGCAGGCCGGCCAGCGTGCTGCTCAGCTGTGTGCCGCTCTAAAGAGGGGGGAAGAAAAAAAAAACACACACACGCATATGTATAAGCTGCAAACAGGAGATCATTCAAAGGAGTTTCCAGAAATCATCTCACCATTTCTTTGCTTTGCAGGAGAGCGTTGGCTCGAGTCAGCTCTGCTCTGGTGGAGTCCAGCTCTCGCTTCAGCCGGTCGATCTCCAGCTTCTGCTCTGCGTTGATGGCGAGCTACGGAGCAAAAACAGGAAGTCTGACGCTCTAGAGTGGAGAAAAATGTTTCTGATGTTTCTCTCTGCTGGAGCATCTGCAGACTGAAGGGTTAGGGTAAGTGTGTCAGATCAGACTTCATTCGTTTTCCCTGAGTTACAGAAACACTGGAGAGAACTGGCATGAATTTATGGAGGGAAGGAAAGAAAAGACAGTTCAAAAGAAAATTAGAAAGAAAGAAAGTTCAAAGGAAAGTTTGAAAGAATTTTTGAAAGAAGGTTTGAATTAATCAAAGTTTGAAAGAATTTTCAAAATAAAGTTCAAAATAAAGAAAGAAAAATAGAGGTCATATATCTTATGTTTTCTTTTTCAACACTTTGGCGAACAAAACAAACTCCAGCTGCTTCCAGAAGCTTCCGGATGCGTCGGACCTCCAGATGTGGTGGTGTGGCGCCAGCGGCTGGTACCTGCTGCTGCAGCTGGGCTCTCAAGGCCTCCAGCTCTCGGCTCAGCCGCTCCTTCTCCAGATCCACGGAGCTCTGCTGCTGCTGGGCCAGCTGCCTCAGAGACGACAGCTCTGCGTCTTTCTCCACGGCGGAGCGCAGCAGCAAGTCCCGCTCTGCCTGCAGCGCCGTCAGGCTGCTGCTCACCTGAGTCCCCTCCTGGAGAGAATTCATTAGGAAAATAAAAAGCCATGAGGCTAGTGGTTAAAGAAAATCACTCCTACAAAAATGTTTGATTTCTTCCAAAACTCTCAGATCTAAATGATTAAAACAGATTCTCACATTTTACAAATTTGTTGATTTTGACAAAAGATGTACAGATACAAGGAGATGCATCTCTACATCTCTATCCTTTATCTCCATAACGGTGAAATCTTTGACTTTTTGAGAACAAAAATGTCATTTTTTTAAATAGAAAATTTAAAGTTTCTTCTCAAACTAAACTCAATATGTTAAAGTGAGTTTGTGAGAAAAATCAGATTTTTCTCACAAATGTTCAACTTTTTGACCTTGGAGAATCTCTACGTATTTTCCAGAAAACTTCTAAGATTAATCTTAAAGTTCCTTAGCTTTTTTCTCACACATGTTAGACTTTTGAGGCTCAGACAATTTCCACACTGTTTTCAAGAAAATTTCTGAGATTCAGATAAAAATTTCTGAGATTTTTGGCGGAAATTTACTCCGTTTTATGGTTTTTTAAATTTTTTTTTATTTACTGTGGCTCTGATACGCCGTCGGAGATGCAGGAAGGTTTCATGTAAAACGAAACATTTCGGTGTTACCTTCTCTTTACTCTGCAGAGTGTTGCGGAGCACGGCCATCTCTGCTCTCTGCTCCAGCAGCTCTTTATTCAGGCGGTCGACTTCCTGCTGCCGATGACTCGTCTGTTTGTTCGAGAATAAAGTCTTCAGTCCAAATCAACTGGGTTTTTTTGTGATAGATAATCTTAGCAGCAGCAGTCAGAGATTTGCTCACCGCGTTTCTTTTCTCCAGTCTCAGGTTCTCCACTTCGCTCTCCAGCTGCTGCTTGGCTCTCAGTAAGTCGTCCTGCGTGACCTTTGTACTCGACAGCATCTTAACCGTTTCTGCATTCTGCAGCAGGACATAAAGAAATCCTGGGTTAGAGCCAAAACACCAACAGGTCTAAGAGTAAAACTAAACAATCCTTCAGTTCGACCTTCTTCATTAGATCGGCGTGGCTCGTAACCAGCTCTGCGTGTCTCTCTTTGAGCTGCGTGAAGCGAACCTCAGCAGCCTGAGCTCTGCCTGTTCACAGATAAAAAGAGAAAGAAGAATTTTACCGACGTCCGACTGATATCGTTTATAGTCTCAACCCTAAAAAATAATCCATCCACTTACTGTCAGCCTCTTTGTATCCAATCTGAGCTCCGACGTTGGCCACGTTAGCGCTGCGTAGAGCCTCCACTTCCATCCGCAGGTGTTCGTTTTCGACCAGGGCGACCTGTTTGTGGGAGCGCTGCTCCTCGAGCTCCGCCTCCAGACGGTTCACCTGAGACTTTAACTCTATCATACATTTCTGAGCCTGAAGAAAACGGGAAAAAATCCTAATTATGCACCGGACGTCCATGTAAGATGCAAAGTATTCACACACGTCATGCTACCGCCGCACATTTCTTTTTGTGTTAAAGCGACAGCCTGTCAGGGCTGGTGTAGATAGAAAACCAGAGGAGCAAGTTTTCAGGAAAAAACATAGAAGTTTTTAAATTAATCTTAGATATTTTCTAGGTAAAAAACAAAAAACAAGAGCTTTCTGACTTTGAAAAGTCAAAAATTTGCTGGAAAAAAAAGCTTGTTTTTGATTCTGGGTTCTGAACTCCCAGTGCGTGACGGGCCTCATCTCACCTCATTCTTGATGAGCTCTACCTCCGGTTTCAGCGCCTCCAGTTTGTAGCCGTTGCCGGCGGTGTCTCTGTAGTCCGGAGACGCCTCGGGTCCTCCCATCTGGCTGACCAAATAGTACTGCTGGAAAAAGAGACACATTTTAGCACGGGTTACGGGAAAACGTGTTCATTCAACTCGTATAGAAGCGGCGCACCTGTGACATCTGCGGTGTTTCTCTCAACTCTGGCTGCGTGTCCGCTTCGTCCTCCTCTGGACGATCCTGGCCAGGCATCAGCACCACCGGCTTTTTGTACTCAGCCAGGGCAGCGGCTCGCAGGAAGTTTGGAGGACCCTGGGGTTTGGGGATCAACAGGTTACTGACCGAAAACCTGATAAATGAAACGGTTATAAAGAGGGGTGCACCGATGAATCAGCCTTGATTTTTTTTGTTTTGGGTTTTGGGTTTCAACTAAGACTCACATGCGAAAGCAGCTTTATCCATCGATCTTATCTACATATGCAAAGGTAAGACCACCAGGTGACTATTGCTAGCCAAGCATGCTAGCCTAGCAATAGTCACCCCACTGTTACCGACTTAACAACTTTGTCGTTATATTTAACGACTTTTCTGAGGAAAAAAAATTGCCATTGGCCAAAAAACTGTAATTGGTGCACTGCTAATTAAAAATTGGTCTATTATGCTTAAAAGCCATGTTTGTTTTTGTTGTGGGAAAATTAAAAAAAAGCCCACAATTATAATAAATCATAAAATGGCTAAAACTTCTATATCATAAATTCTCACAATGAGTGAATTGATTTTCTGTGCACATGCTCAGTTAGCAACAGTCACCCCACTGTTGACTGTAGCATATTTGTCGTTACATTTAGCAAGTTTTCACACAAAAAAAGTTGGTACTGGCCAAAATTGGAACTGGCATGTCAGGCTTCTTAAATATCGGTGATCGGCTAGAAAACTTCAATCGGAGCACCGCCGTTCATCTCCACTTACGTCTGGGAGGTCTGGGATCTGGATGATACTCTTAAAGAACTCAATTTCTCTGGCTCTGTTGAAGAACTGTGTGAGGCTGCAAAAACAAACACAAACACAAAAAACAGTCCTGCCTGTTTCAATACATAATGATCGAAGAATAGATGTAGTCGTCCTGACCGACCTCATGAAAAGGTCACGGAATCTCTCTCTGTGTCCGAGGAGCACGTCCGCAGAGATACCTGGCAATGTTTTTGGATACGATTAGAGCTGAATGTGATTCTGCAGAGGTCGCTAAGGTAACGACAGGCTGCCACTCACGGCTGTGCAGCTTGAACAGCAGCCGGACAGAGAAGTGGTAGAGGTAGCTGCAGTCCAGGATGAGCGGGATGAGAGGCGTCAGCCTGCACTGACCCGCCGGGGTTGTGGATTTGGCCCCGTTGGCGTCCATCTGACGGAGAACTTTAAACACAACACTGCAGTTTCAGTAACATAAAGTAAACCTGTGTTTTAGGTTTTTATAACCGCATGATAGATCCTTCCCTTTATCTAACCAAGACGCGCCACGTTTTCTCATATGAACGGACTGAATATGGAAGTCTCACCCGTCTCAGCCGTCTTCAGTCCAGCATCCAAGTAATCCAGCAGCTCCTGAGTCATTTCCAGCCTACAACGCCATAAATACATAAAAACATGATCAGGACAGTCAGCTGATAATTCAAAGTCCTTTTATAGAGACGAAAGAAGTACATATAACAAAATATTAGGCAGGCTCTACTGTCATTCAGCTGCACATACTGAGCTAAATTTTGCTGTAAGGGCCCAAAAATGACAAATAAATAAATAATAATTAAAAAACCTATAAAGACTGGGGGGGAAAAATATCCTCAAAAGACAACAACATAGTAGTGACACAAGCTGATCCCACAGCAGAAGCCAGGAAGAAGGAAACTTACACTTTGGTCATGTCAGTCCCTGCTTCTCTCTCCAGAGTGTCGTCAGAGGCCTCCAGGTTACCTGGAATCACCTTGTGCTGTTGAAGAACGTCACACGTTACACGGCATGATTCTTAATCCATTTTTAATTTCTTAAAGGGACAGTATTGTTCATATTGCAGGCACATAGTATAATTTTATACCAGAATCAAGTAACTGTGTTACCTTCAGTTGCTATAAAAATGCTGTATATTTATCAAATATGACTTAAAAGAAATTTGATTTTGCAATTTGACGCCTTGAAATTCTGTTTTTTTGTTTTTTTTTAAGAAACTCTTATTCTTTCCAACACTCCGCCTTCAGGAAGTCTTTGGTCCTTTAACAACGTTCTGAGGATGAAGCTTGTACAACAAGCTCAGCAGACTCCCAGTTCTACCAGGTGTTTGCTGGCTGCTGCTGCTGCTAGTCTGAAGGAGCCGAGTGGAGGAGGAGCCAGGGAGGGGTGCTTTCTCTGGACTTTTAATCTAGCAGAATAAGACCATTCGCATTCTGGAGCAACATATGATCTATACTGACATGACATGTCGTAAACATTACATTTGGAGATTTGTAGCAATCTAAGGATCATCAGCTTCAAGATGAAAGATTATTTTTGGCTCAGTTTACCATCAGGATCCGAAAAAGACATTGTGCTAAGTGTAAGGAGTTTTTTTTCTTCTACTTAATTGTGTAAAAAGAAAAACTCCAGACACATTTAATTTAATTTTCCACTGGGATTAATAATAAAGTATTTGATTTTATCTTGAGTACTTTGTGTTTAGGTTTGGTCTTTTCACCCTGCTGTCTTCTCTTTTCAAGCATAAACAGAATCACACATGATAAGCAAAAACACTCTCACTGTAAATAGCAGATCATTTCTTTCTGAGTAAATCGACAGAATGAAGATATATCACCTTTGCATGAAACTCCATTTTGAGGTGGAGATATTTAGCAGACAAGGCAACAATGTGACCATATCGATCATGCAGGTTTCCCTGGGAAAACACAGACAGTGGGTTAGAAGTTTAGCCGCTTATTTGAACCTGGTAGTTTTTTCTTAAAAACAATCCACTGGTTAACTTTTCATTAAGTGCATGTTGGGATTTTGTTACATTTGCTGACTGTACTGCTACTAAAGGGTCTTTTGAATTTTCTGTGTGATAAAACATGCATATTAAATGCACCGGACATGATGTAAGTTTGTATCTTATATCCAGTGACTCACCCACAGGACTCCCATGTCTCTTATGCTGCGGCTGTGTCTTTGAGAATCTGTAATGACCTGCGGGTCGGGGGAAAGAAAAAAAAAAGACAAACAAGGTTAAACGTAATGGATGTAAACAGGAAGTTTCACTGAGCAATTGTAGAGATGAACTCACATTCCTGTGTCCCTCTCTGAGCACTTTGTGCAGCAGATAGCAGACCTTCCAGCTGACCAGGGATTGGCTGGACAAAGGCAGGTTGGGGACGTACGACCAGAAGGTGGTGGCTCCGCCCTCTTTGTGAGTTCCCAGAATTATATCTGTATAGATGTTAGGGAAACTCCCAATGCACAAGATGAGCTAACGCAGAAACACCCTGCAGAGATTCCACTGACTAAGTAATAATGCCTAAACTCTTAAAATGATATTTATATCAGGGCATATCTATTACTTTTAGATCTACGTAAAGAAAGCCAATTAGATCTGCAAACCTTTTACAGGCTTTCAAGGTTACAAGTCGTAATCATTTAGGTGATTTCCCTCTAAGTAAACCCAGAAAGTGACATTTTTATCGTCACTTTGTACTGTCTCAGCAGCAGTGAAGCTTAGAATGTCTGATATTTCAAAACGGAGAGGTGTTTTTAAAAACTGAACTCTTTTTGAAATATAACTTACAAAGAGTTTGTATTTATGAGTTTTAAATGCACAATATATTCAAATTTGCATATTCAACTCTGATATTACAAATTAAAGCTATTAGTCCAATTGAACATGGTTAAAATTACTGATATTCATATTCACAATGACATTATGTAAGCATCTGATAAGAACTGTTTATGCACAATGCTGTAACAAATAAGTTTTTCCTCCTAACAATCTGAAGGTTTTAACACCTTCCCAGACATAAAAAGAAAGCAGAAACTTTGTTTGACTGCAGAAAATCCCAGAATCCTTCAATTATCAATTTATGACATTAACAATCTAGTGAATTTGGATTATGAAAGCAGGACAATTTTACAAAGTACAACAGCTGTTCCCCTGTGAATGTTCAAAAAAGAACTAAAACAAGGCTTTGGAGCGGCCTAGTTAAAGTCTGGATTTCAACCCAGTTATGATGCTGTGGCCTGAGTGTGAACCAAAATGACCCAAATCTCTCAGTTATGACAACCAGTTATTAGGTTTAGCGGGCAATTAGTTTTTCACACAGGCTTCAGTTAGTTTGAATAGCTCTGTATGTATTTAATCTTTATCCCTCACAAATCTTTGTATTTTCTATATTACTTTCAAAAATGTGTTGCTAAAATAGCCTGTTATGTTAAACTATATGGGGAGGTTTTCACCTGAAGCACTAAGTATTATAATTTATGAAAAAACTTAAGGCAAAACTCAAATTTCTGCTTTCCAGCAAGAAGCCATTATTTTACACCAAAAAGCTGCTAGCTTTATGTTAGCATGCTAGAAGAACAGCGCTAAACTGTCGACAGCTTTCCTTATTAGTTAAAGTAATTTCCCATTTACTAGACTAAAAGTCAGCATATAATTATTTTTTTAAGTACAGTTTTAAAGGATACTGCGAACATATTTCTCTTTAGGTGGAACTTCAGCTGTGTTGGCAATTTTGCTGAGACTCTGGAGCTGAAAGAAATAACAGAAAAAAAAACACTTAAAGCCTGCAGAGTTAAGCTGATATTAACAATATTACAAAAGACCTCAGTTATCTTCTGTTCTTTACTCCGTGTAACCTTTAAAAAATATTCTGAATTATTTTTACATGAAGACTCTCTTGGTGAATCAGTTCTTTTTCACAGAGCTGAAGCTAATGGCTAATCAAAGGGGGCCAAAGTGAAAGTGGACATTAGGAGAACTCAGTTCTTATTTCACTGTGGTCCATGAAAATGCTATTTAAGAAACTTTAAAGCATCATCACATTTGTTTTTGTCATTTCTTTTTATTAAAGCTGTGGTAATTTAAATAGACCATGACTGCCAAGAATGACTGGCAATGTGAAACATCAATTGAAAAAAAACTCAGCCATGTTATGGATGACTGAAAGAAATGTATGTAAAAGAACAAAAAACAATAAAATATGTTATTTTATGTTAAGATTAACTAAGCACTTAGTTTGCAATGTGAAGGTCAATGATAGAGACAATGGACCAACTGAGTCATCTAATCAAAATAATCACATTTCTATTTAAATTACAATCCAACACTTGCTGGTTAATTTAAAAAGTACTGATATGAACAACAAAGACATTTTAAATGCTGTACTTTTTAGCATGGCATAAATTTGCTTTTATTTTGACTAGCTGTTAGCTTTAGCCTGAGGGAAAAACAAGTCTATTTTTACAGAATGTAAGATATGCAACATATTAAAGCTAAAATGTTACTGACCACTTATAACCACTCAATAGAACCCAATTAAAAACAAACTGAACCAGATTTTAATGAATCAAAGTGAAACATTTCATGTTTGAAGTTATGTTAAAGTTTAGCTGTTGGACACACATTCTGATTGAACAATACTTGTCAACCAAAGAATATTGCGGCAACGCACCAAGATGAAGCCAAACCACATTTTGGGAAAATAAAATTAAACAAAGAGAAAGTTCCTGTTTTGAGTAGCAATTTTAATTCTCACCTGCTGTTTGCCAAACTGTTGTTTCTCAGCAGCCAAGGCCTTCTCCGTTTTGTCGTCATTTTTGTTCTTCGTTTTACTCATCTTGTCAGACGAATAAATCCAAGGCGACTGCACTTCTACGTCCAGTGATCCTCGCAGACAGAAAGCAACTGAAGGCGCGTCAGGTCACCAGATCACTCCTGCTAAACTTGATTTTCACTTCTTCCAAAAGACATGGAAAATTTCCAAAATAAAACCTTAAAATGGAGAAAAAGTTTCTTCAGAGAACAACCAACCACACATTAAAAGTAGATAAGCTAAATAAAAACAGGGGAAATGGAATGTAAAAGATAAATCTTTATATATATATATATATATATATATATATATATATATAAAAAAGAAAGTAGTGTGAGATCATCCAGGTAACAAGACGTAAAAGCAAGACAGAGCTTTAGATATTTCCTGAGTCACCAGGTGAAGGCAGTGGAACTGGAAAGACTCACCAGCCCTGCAGGACTGGTTTCACGTCACCCCCACTTCACACAACTCATTATGTAAAAATGACTTATGGTTAAAAGAAATACTAAGTAAATCAGATTTACAATGGATTACATAATTGTAGAAAATATTAAAAATAGATATAAAAAAAACCCCACTGAGGTCATTTTATTATTGTTTTTTTCCTGAGGTAAAAGCAAAGTCTCTTCTTCTCAGACACAATAACACTGTTATCCGCTGCTTTGATTGTAGAGGTTGAAAGTTCATGATTTATAGAGGAAATCCACTCTTTGGTCAAACCCCGTCGTCTCGCTGGCTGACATTGTGATGGAGGCAGGCTTTGGGTGGAGCGTCACTCGTCTGTTGGAGAAAACAAAGCGGTTACATCTTTACATGCCCAGATGTGGAGGAGCTTTTACACCATCCAGGTTGCCACACCCTCTCTGTACCGTGGGTATCGTGGTGTTCGGGTGGTGGGCTGTGTGCGGCTGTGCGGTCCCACAGTTAAAGTTACAACCTGTGGGGGCGTGACGTCTTAAGCTGCTGCTGCTTTCAGGAGCTCCTGGAAGCAACCTGGAGTTGCCCAACGGCTGCTGTAGAGAACATGCTGACAGCTGATGGGCAACCTGATGAGATGCAGAGAGGAGACTCAGTGGTTAGAACGCATAAAGCTCCAGAGTAGAGCTTCATAGGTTATATGTTCAGTTTAAACCTCTTGAACATTTTGATCTTTCACCAGCTTCCCAGTCCCTGTTGAAGAAACGCAGTGTTACTGCCACCACCATGTTTCTCAGTGGGGATGGTTTGGTTGCAATGATAGTTTCCCGTAAGAAAGCATCAATATGACGATCTGGGGCGATATTGATATCTGATATAAATATCACTACTGTGGCCGATTACCGTTATTTACCGATATTATATATTTCACTATCCTTTCAACATGGATTGCAGTTTTCTTGCCAATCGCCGATTACAAATCTTTAAAAAGCCTGACCTGCCGATACTGATTTTGGCCGATATTAATTTTTTTGGTCTTAAAAACATATTCTTAACCCAAACACTCAGATTAGAATAAAAAATGCTATCTGTACAATGTAAAAAATTTGAGTTTGTTGTTTATTAAAAGGGGCAGTATTATGTATATTCCAGGCATATGGTATTACTTTATAGCACAATAAAGTAACTATGTTAACTTCAAATATTAAAAATGCTGTGTATATATATATATATATCAAATATGACTTAAAAAAATTTGACTTAAAAAAATTTGACTTTGTAATTGAAAACCTTGGAATTGGGCCTCTGTCTCTTTAAGAAGCTCCTGTTCTTTCTGAAATTTCAGGAAGTCATCACAACATGGCTCCTCTTTTAACCCTTTAACATTTTTACCAGAGTTTCACTGAGAAGCAGCTCCTATAATGAGCTCAGTTCCAGCAGGTGTTTGCTAATTGCTGCTGGCTAGTCTGTAGGAGCTGATTGGGGGAGTCGCAAGGGGATGGGTGCTTTGTTATGTGAAAGTTCAAGCTTGGACACAGCAGCTCAGAGGAGGAGCTGCGTCTTAAAGGCGGAGCTAGGTCCACCCAGGCGTCTTGCACAGCTGAGTGGTTGCCATGGGAGATCAAGAATTTATCAAACAGGCATGAAAAAGCCAAAGCAACACTCCAGGTATGTTTTTGATGAGGGAATAACATGACATGATGCAAAACTGGGAAAAAAAAAGAAGAAAAATTGATTTTACACAGGACTGTCCCTTTAAAACAGTTTTTATAAAATATCTTACATCCGTCATGTTTGTTGGAAATCCTCCAGGTTTGCTGATGGAGTGGCTAACGCCAGCTGCTGGTGAGGTTTCAAGATCAGGTCTCAGGTTCTTCAGGGACCGAACGTCTGCACAGTCACAGGCCGATTCGTCCTGACTGGGACACAAAGACGTCCAGCTCGTTAAGGCCGGTCACACCTGCAGGATTCAACGCTCCACAAAATTCACTCTGATGTTTATAACTTTGAGATACATTCAGCAATGATGGTGGTTGTTTCCTAGCAGATCAAAACTTTCTCTCAAAAAATCTCTAATTTCAGTTTTTTTGTTGGTCCTGGAGGTATGAGGTAAGAAAATTGATTTTCTTGTCACCTGCTAGGTAATCGCTGATGGTGTGTTTCCCTCTGAGCTCTCTGTGTGCTTTCTTGGTTCAGCCGCAGCAGCTGCAGGTCACTCCTCTGGTTCTCACACACCTGGAAAACACACACAAGCAGGAAAATCTTTGCTGCTCCTTCCTGTGGGGTTCACGATGAAAAGTGCAACACGTTTCTCTGATCAGAGTTAAAGTTCCACACTTCTCCAGGCTCAAATTTGAGTTTTTAATCTATGCTTAGATTAAAAAACAGATGGAACATTCATATAAATATGTGAAATTTAATGTTAGATGTTTCTTAATGTATAAAATTTGGCAGACAGACAGATGGATTGTTTTCAATGGGATGCAGAATATAGTTAAGAATTATGACTCTTGTCCATACTCTGTTTTGTCCTGCATATTCAGACCTGAAAAAGACTCAAATCATATTCTTGATTTGATATGACAAATCAAGAATTTGCAAAAAAATCCCAAAAACTATCGCAAACTCCTGGAGGACTTAAAAGATGTTTAATATTATTTAATTTTAAGAATGTGTTTATATTTTAATAGTTCGTTAACCGGCCCTTTAAGAACATTCATGATCAAGATTTGGCCCAAAATTAAATTGAGTTTGACACTCCTGATGAAGAGGAAAAGACAGGACTTAATCTGTTTGTACATTTAACATCATGCCTGCAGTTGCAGTCTTTATGTTCGCGACAGCGAACCGGAACCACGTTGTGAGAGTGAGAGCGCCGCAGAAACACAGCGAGGCATGCAGACGAACAGGAAAATCACCTCCAGATGGAGGAACGAGGAAAAGACACAAGAGCGCTTCAGAAACGTTTAGCAGCAGCTGCTCTCTGTCATCCGGCGGCGTACCTGCTGCAGGCAGAGCAGCTCCGACATGATGCGCTCCTGCTTAGAGCGAGACAGTTCCAGCAGCTCGTCCTTCCAGCTCTCGCCCTCGCCTGTTAACAGCAGAGATCAGCAGGTTGGACTTTATCTGACAATCTGAGGTTTCTGACTCGGCTGGTAGAGATGGAAATCACACACTGATAAGACAGACCTGCTGAAAACTGAAGCCACAGAACAAGAAAGAGGAGTTTTATTTTAGCGCTATATTGAACTTTGTCACATTTTATTACATTACAAACCGCAACATATTTTTTGTGGATTTCATGCGATTGCCCAACGAAGAGTAGTGCAGAATTCTGAAATGGAAGAGAAATAATACATAGTTTTCAAAATGTTTGAAAATCCAGATACATGAGGAAGGTAACAGATACTGAGCTACATAATATAAGTACTTAGGATTTTACCCGCTCCATCCAAAACATAAATAAATAAATCTTTCAAAATGTTGTGCCAACATTTTCATGGACAAGAGGATGAGAAAAAAAATTGGATTTCACTCTAAGACATAAAACATATAAAACACAACCACAGGAAATGTTTAATTTAATGGTACTAATAAAAACAACAGCTAAGAAAATGAACTTTACAGATTACATTGGATGATTATATATATATATATATATATATATATATATATAAAGAAGTTGCACTACAGTTAAGTTTAAGCCAATATATGCAATGTTGATGTCACAATAATGAACAGATGTGACTAAATTTAACATTTAGCTTTGACAAAACAATAAAAAACACTGAAACGATGCACAGCAGGATCACATTTAGACTAGAGATGCACGATGTATCGGCGTTACATCGGTATCGGCCGATATTAGTCATTTTTTAACATATCGGTATCGGTGAGTAAAACTGAGCCAATATTAATAGACAATGTTTATTTCTATCTGGTTGCCATTTTGTGGGTGTGGGTGAGCATTTGGTATTGGCAGCATTATGAAGTGTTTAACTGAAGCAGTGAACAATGTGAGCCAGCCTGTCGCAATCACAAATTCTGCTAGTCTGAAAACTACAATGCTATCGCTATAAATTATAATATTGTAGCTTTGAGACCATTTTCAGGTAATATATTGATGAATTGAAATCTGTCAGATGAGAAATATTAATCTGCCTCAGCCTGAGGGTTTATAGAGGAAGAAGCTGATCATGTGACGTACCAGTCAGGGCCAGGTCCGTGTGGAGCAGCTGGAGCTCCTGCTTCAGACGGATGATCTCCTCTCTCTGCCTGCTGCTCTGACTCACCTGCTGCTGCAGCTCCGCTACAAACACAGCGACACGCAGATTAAACACAAACATCTCAGTCACGAAAATACTGACATACAACTGATCCGTTTATGGTGTCTGGCACACAACCAGCCTCTAGGTTCATCCTTTTAAAGACAAAGACTTTCAGTTGTTCTGGGTAATAAGATGAAGAAACTACAAACATTCATCCGAATCAAAATTTTTAAAACCTTCTTTACCAATAGTTCAACTTTTGGAAAGGAAAATTCCATTTGTATTCATTAAATGCATTTCCACACATTTTTAAGGTTACTGTGTTTTTATTTACTTGTTCAAATAAATGAAACCAGTGTACCATTAAAGCATAAAGGGTCGTTAACTCAAGGAATAAAAACTATGTCCACACATATTTGATAACTTAGACAAGAAACAGCTTTTTTATGTTATTTTCTTCAACACTTTATCAGCATGAGCCAGTTTCAAAGTTACATTTTGATCTTTACTGATAAGAAAACTTCAAGTCAGTAATGTCGCATCATTCCAGATGAAGCTGTGAAAGAGTCCACACACTGACCAACATGCCTGAAATCATTGTCGTCTTTTTTCTGATAGGTGATCAGATACAATATCAAATACTGGAAAATCTGATTTGTTTCTCCTATAAAAACTAACAGCTCTTATAGTTGCTGTCGTAGTTTGTTACCTCTGAGCTGGGAGACCTCGTGCTTAGCGTCTCTGTAACGGCGCTTCGTTTCCTCCAAGTCTCTCAGCAGCTTGTTCTCCTGAGAGCGACTCTCTGCCAGCGACGTCTCCAGGTCCTGAAGCCTCGCCGACAGCTCCAGGTTACGACCGGAGGCTTCGATCACGTCTTTGTCCTGACAGAGACACACGGTGTAGCGATAACGTCACATGTGTGAGGAATGTTGGATTAAGTTATGAGTCTGAGGGATTTACTTTTAGCTTGAGCATTGAACTCAGTTCTTCCTCTCGGACCTGAAGAGAACCGACTTGTGTGGACAGAGCCATGACAGCGGAGCTGAGGCTCTGGTTCTTTGCCTGGAAAATATCACAAACCACTTAAAACCAGAACTAATTTTTCCAGCCTCTCTTTTTCATTGGCTGCCTCCAACAAAGTTTAAAAAAATATTTGTTTGACTGGGACTGAGGTTGGATAAGGTAAAGAATAGGAAGTACAAAAAAAACGCAGCATAAGTCACAATTTTTCCAAACTCTTGTAAAATTGTGAAGGTCCACCATAATTAGTAGACATTTTCACATTGTCAGAATAGAAATGTAAAAAATGTTAAGGCATTTAATTACAAATAAATTTTTTTTTACATGCAAACGGTCTGGCCAGAGTCTATGTTTGCACATTTCTGGTACGTTCGCTAATCTAACGCACAACAACAGCAATGGATGACAAACTCGCTCCCATTGGCCCACTGGGGGTTAATTTTTGCTTCAAAACACAATCTGATTGGATGTTGGAAAAGACTATTGTCATGTTCAAGCTGTGCTAATAGGAGTTAGCCTATCAGTGAAATTATTCAAGCTTAAAGTAGCATCTCAATGCTAAACACATAGCAGTAGCACAGACACCTCTAATGCTAATGTTAGCGTCAACAGTGCACATTTCCAGAGAAGCTCCCTGGCAAATAAGTAGAATACAAATTTTTCTAATGGATGAATGACCTGAATAACAGATTAAAATAACAAATATATTTGTTTTTGAGCTCATTTGTCTATTTATTCAACAGTTATAAAGGGGTTTCTGAATTGAACATGTTTATTATTTTTATTGATATACATGTTTCAATGAACCACAGACATCGTAATTAACTCTATTAAAGGTTTTAATTGCGTCCCGCCACTACTGCGAACACCAGCAGCTGTACAACTGGGCGGTCAGACGTTACCTCGTAGTCCTGACACTTTTGGCTGACTTGCTGCTGCTTCTTTTCCAGCTCACACAGCAGCTGCTTAGCATCACCGAGCTCCGTCTGCGCCTCTTTCTCTCTGCTTTCCACAACCCACACGTGTTTAGTCAGGACACCGATCACCTCGTTGCACCTCTGCAACTCATCTGTGAGAAAACGCACACACACGCAAGAGGCATTTGCTAAATGCCATCAGGTGAGATGAAAATTTTTGCATGAAAACAGATTCATCTCAAAATAATAGTGACTGGTCTCAGAAGATTAACGCTTGCCCAATTTCTCATTCTGCTGTGTGTTGGTGTAATTCAGTTCATGCATTTTTTGTCAATCCAGTAAAGAGACGGGATGGGTTGGTGCAACGTCAGTTAAAGGGGCAGTACTGTGTAATTTACAGGCACATAGGTAACTATGTTACCTTCAGTTGTTACAATAATTCTGTATACATCAAACATAACTTAAAATGAATTTTACTTTGTAATGTAACGCCTTGAAATTAGGTCTCTGTGTCTTTAAAACCTCCTGCTCTTTCTGAAACTCCGCCTTCAGGAAGTCATCAAAACATGGCTCCTCTTTTAACCCTTTAACAACATTTTTACCAGCGTCGCACTGAGCAGTAGCTTGTATAATTAGTTCAGCAGATGCACAGTGGTTGCTAATTGCTGCTGGCTAGTCTGAAGGAGCCGAGTGAGAAAGTTGTGGGAGAGGGCTGCTCTGTGTGGCGGAAGCTTGGAATCTGTCGAAGGAGGAGTCACGTCTTGAAGGCGGAGCTAGGTCCACCCAGGCATTTTGCACAGCTGAATAGTTGCCATGTAGGAAAGAATCACGGCAACGCTCTAAGCAAGTTTTTGAACATAAAGCAATCTGATCCTCCAATCAGATTGCTTCATTATAACATGATGTAAAGAAAGTATTATGTAAAAAGTCGATTTTCCACAATAATGGCCCTTTAACAGCATTCTGTGCTCTCACCATCCAAACGAGAACACCTCTGCTCCAGGACCAGCGCAGTCTGACGGTCTTGTTCCCAGGCCTGGTGCTGTCTCTGATGGGAAGCAGACATGGCGTTCAGCTCTCGCTCTCTGTCCTTCAGCTCGGCCATCAGGAGCTGGAGCTCCCTCCTCTGCCTCTGGATGGTGGAGCTGCTCAGGTCTTTCACAGGAAGCTTCATGGAAAACATCCAAAGAGGAAGGAAGCGGTCAGGTTTATTAGTTTATAAACAGACACTGTCTGGGTTTCTGAGCAGTCTGGAAAAGAATTGAACTTGATTTACTGTATGTGTTTTAAAAGGTCTGGGTAAATATGGAAATATATTTTTATTTCCAAATGTTGTACTCTACCCCATCATCTGAGTTTTTAAACCATCCATCCATCCATTCATTCATTCATCTGCTAATAATCCCACTTTCTGTCCATCATCTATCCATCCATCCTCTCTTCATTCTCTACACACGGTAGAGAATGAATTCTGTACAATTCTGTAAATTGTGTCAAGATATTTCCAGAAACAGATCATCGTCCCAGAAGTTAATGTGATAAACGATAATATTGTTGTTTTTAGATCATTTCCAAGTACTATACTGGTAATGGCTTAACCATCTCAAAGATTAAATAAACTTTAAATTCTAGTGAACTTTTAACACTGGAACTGGAAGACATTTAAATACACAAAATAAATAAAACAACAGAAACAACAAAGAGAATGAATTATGAAGTCTCTGTAAACAAAACTTTCCTTCAAAAAAAAAAAAAAAAAGGCGCTGGTTGAGACCGAAGCACCAGACTGAAGACTTTTATCATCCAGAGAGAAACAATAAAACATTCAGATGAAAAATGTTGAGTTCAATTTAATTTATCATGCAATTAATTGATTTATTTATTGCAACAGGCCTAAAAATAGATATGTAAAATTATATAAAATATTCAATTTTTCTTTGTTACCACTTTTATATACATACTTCATTACTTTATTCGGAAGCTAAAATCTAAATGGAATACATTTGAAAATATAGTTTTACATTTTATTGTTTAATTCAGTACTGAACTTTTATGACATTAGCTTTTAGCTCTCCATTATGTTTTTTTTTATTCCTCCCATATTTGGTAGAGATATACTGTATATCTTTAATGTTTTAGTCTGAGTATATGTTCTATTTAAATTATCAGTAAATCAAAAAAAATTTAAAAAAAACTTTGTCATTTGTCATAGTGATAAATAAGATGTAGACAGAAGCAAGTTTCGGCCTCACCTCAGCACCTGGTACATTGTGACCACAGCAGGAATCTCCAGCACAACTCTGGACCCGCGAACCTCTGATTGGACCACATGGCTGTTTGCCATCAGGTGGAGAACCGCTGCCTCTCTGAAAACCAGTAGAAAACACACTATGAAACACAACCCAAACACACAACTATAAGGGCCTCTTAAGAAGTTGTGTCCACTTTGAACATATCCAGACCGGAAATGGCGCAAATTGACGGACAACAATAAAAGCCAGACCTCTTTAACTGGAGTGCTGTGCCACAGTGTAGCTGACCCGTCTGAAACAAACAATGAAAGTTACATGAGCGGCGAGCCGCAGCTTTAATGATGCGCCAGCTGGTGACCCACCGTCTGCTCTCAGAAAGGCGCTGTCGCCGGAGGCAAACAGCCTCCTTCTGCCGTCCATGATGTCACAGCTGTTTCCCGCTCATTACGTCACATCCACGTCCAGCCCCAGTTTATTCTCCTGCGGCGTCATTCTCGGTGTTGAGCGTCGGCTGACGGCATGGCGGAGAGGAGAGGAACAGCTGGCTTTAAAATACTAAACAACAGTTAACGTACCGCAGCGTCTACTGACTTAAACTTAAACTTAACTTAGTCCAGATTAAAGCAATGCAGCAGCTTAACAGCATGAAGGCGATGTGACATAAATATTGTCAATTAAAACGAATAGTAGAAATAATACGGCAGATTATGTTACTGCCTTAAGTTTCTCACCAACTTTTGAGACAAATGACGTACAGATGTAAAGACCTGACGTCATTAGCGTCACCAGCCTGGCTTTTCAGAGTAATACAGGAGAGATTTCAAAATAAAAGAGAGAACATTTTCTCTGTGACTCGTCAATATTGTCATTTAAAAAATAATGGCCAAAAGGGATTTTGGCAAATAAATAAATCAATGAATCAAATAAAAATGTTGAGCATAATAACATTTGAACAACATGCAAAGACGTAAATTAATACATGTGTCAAGTTACACTGTCATTACTGGCCTACTGTCAATTTATCCAGACTGGATATTTACTGGGTGGGAAATAATAAAACGGGAACATGGCGAGAAAGAGACTCTTCAGGTATGAAAAGATAATATTTTCAGAAAAAGTTCTATAATGGATTTATTTTTACAAATGTTTTGCTTTGAAAAACATGTTGAAAGTGATTTATCTGTGGAAATCAATATTTTTTTTATGACTACTGATTAGTATGTTGCATTTTTCCACTGGTATTTTAAAATACTACACCAAGCCAATTATTGTAAATTATCTTCATGTCTGAAGGATTACTTTATGAAAGATTTGATTAAATCAAATCAGATTTGTTTTCCTGAGCTTTTTTCATTGAACAGAAGAGGGCGCCATTTAGAACAAAATCAGCCATAGAAACTCTAGGGACGAGCTGAGCTGGGTTTTGTAAATAAATGTTTTCACGTTTTATTAAGGCTTTGTAACAAAGTTATTCTCTCATAGTTATTTATGTATGAGCATATGTTCACGTTGTGACAATCTACAGATACATTTTGTACCTGCTTCACATTTTATTCTAATTTCTATTGGGAATTTTTCTAAAACACAAATGGGACCACAGAGCACGACGCTTTGGGATTCTTGTTTCTGCCATGACTTCTCAATGTATTTATTAGAGAAAAGAGCATCTATTGTGCCTCCATGCCATGCTGCACTCACTGTGAGCTTTTAATGGAAAGAGTTACCACTTTAAACGCTGGTAAACATTGCAGTGTACAACTTTTATTGGCAGACATGGTCATTTAGTGTTTGGACACACAAAATGGAGAGAAATACCCTATAAACTGGAACAGCTGCTCGCCTTTTAACGTGGGGGGGAAAAAACCAAGCAGGTTATTCATCTCCACTTAAAATCGCTGCTGATAGTTGAGGTGAAAGGTTGCGATGCTGCAAATGAAGCCCGAAAAGATTTAGCTAATTCACAATGTTTAACATGCCTCATAAATTATAAAATGGTTAAGAAGTGGCTAATTTAATTATTTAGTAAAATCAAGAAAGTGTGTTTGACCAAAATGTCCTTTTTTGAAGCATTAATATAGCTTACTTTTTTTTTTATTATTCATTTCCTCTAATGAGGTCAGAAAAAACAGTTTACAGATAAAGTCTGATTGAGAATCTAAAGACTGGAGTGATTGCAAAGAATCACCAGAATAGCTGGAGAAAAAAAAACTAAACTGTTATTGATGCATGTCAAATATTTTACTGTGCAGAAGTTACAGTATGTTATGTGAGACTTAAAGGAATTACCCATGTTTACATTTTCTTTGTAATTCAGACTCTTGTTTAAAAGCTAATCTTGTTCCTGTCGACTAAAAGATGCCAATGGATACGACCAGAAAAACTAAAAAGAAATCAGGACAACAGAAAACCCGTCGTAGAATTTCTATTGGACCGTTCAGGAATATACAGTACATAGAAAACAGTGACATTTTACATCATATCCACGTCTGTAAAATACTTGTCTGTGCAGATGTTACATATATAAAACATTAACACCAACAATTAGAGTCATCACTTGAAAAGTACACAACGCAGAGTTTTCTACAAACCGTTTTCCCACTGGGAGTGTAAACCTCTATACCTTCAGTCTTCTTAACTGGCAGAAAAATAAAAAATGCAGCACACGTTAAAAGCTATATTTCTGTTTTATGGCACCGTGTACACATGCGTCAGAAGGAAACCTCTGATTAGTATTTACAGAGACTAGTGCCAACAGTTCGTTGCATCACTTTTACACGGGAAGATTCAATATGATCCAAACATTTGTGCTTTAGAACAAAACATGTCCAAAGGTGTTTGCTACGGGAGTTTAATTTAAGGAAATTAAATTCCACTTTAGAAAATCTGCCTATTCACGTTTAGCCTTCAACAAAAAGCTCAAGCTGGGCGCTTGTTAGCTTAGCTCAGCTAGAGCACAGAGTGAATATTGAGCTCCAAAGTTAAAGCTTGTTTATGACACCAATATTTATAACTGGAAAATAAATAAAAACATGGCATAAAACAAAATAAAAAAAGACAAAAGTATGCTTAGGAAAAACAAAGGTTAACTGTTCCACTTTTGATACTTTCTTTCTCTTTTATGTTCATAAAAAGACACTATTTTTGTTGAGCATTTGTGGTAAATATGACAGATTTCCAAATTTCTACTGCGCTGGTGGATGGGAGCAACACACACTTTTATCTGGAATGTCAAAGTGAACAGAAGATGCTCTCTGGGTTTCGTTTAATGGAAGGAAAATACCCATAGCTCCTCATCAACCTTCATTTCCAATCAGAACCACAAAGTCTCAAACAGCCCCTGTGATCAAGCTGCTCATAAAACCATCATGATTTAGATTTTTTAAAAAAGGACATTTTACAGGGACAACAAAACTATGAGCAGTACACACAAACAATCATATTATTTGCATTTGTGTAGCACATGTTTAAAGGTTTTTTTTTGCTTGTTAATCTAGGCTTAAACAAGTCTAAATTCAGACTCCTGATAAATCTCGAAAAACCAAAATTAGACATAAAAAATATTCAATTCTAGATCAAATGCATACCAATTTTTGTCTACATATGTATGAACCATTTAGACATTGCTTAGGTGCATTTTTAACTAAATAAATGTTTGTTGGGTATTATTCCCATTATATTTTAGCTAAATTATTTATATATGTACTACTTAATTAAAAAACATTACAATTTCAGTTCCAACATACACACACCGTCTCTAACCATCATGTTCATGGAGGATTATTTTAATAAAATCATCATGGACGTCTGTGATTAACTGAGGTAAGATAAAAAGCATTAAAGCTACAGTATGTGAATTTTATAAGAAATACACATGTTTACATATTTGTTAAAACTATCACAATTTTGTAAAAAAAAAAAAAA
>CAEFZX010027095.1:42833-53182 GCA_903066825.1 Alfaro cultratus
CCAGGAGGGGGGTCTTAGCGCTGTCAATCATGCTCGTATATGCACCGTTCAGACTCCCCTTCTTGCTCTTTGCTACACTACAGCGTCTGCCCGACAGTTGAGTCCGCCCTGAATGCTAAAGCTAGTTAACATGGCTGCTGAAGACAGCTGATAAAACGTTTTCCTGTAACGGTGAGCTGTTTCTCTGCCACTATGGTGCGTTCACACCAAACGGGTTTGGGTAACATTCAAAGTCTACGTGGAGGCGGCATTTGAACCGTTTGGAGCGTTTCACGCGTCGAGCGCAATCAACACGTCTGACGCTCCACAGAGACTTTGAATGTAAACCAGACGCGCCTGACGCTCAAAAAGCCTTTGGTGTAAACGCACCAAAAGTGCACAAGGTCAAACTTGAAGCATCAGGCGTGTTTTTGATGCGCATAACGCATTGGGTTTGAATGCACCATTAGCGCATTTAGCAGCAAGTACATGAATATGATTGACAGTGCTAAGACACTCCTACTGGCTCTGATTGGTCGTTTTTGACCGGGAGCTGTGCATTTTTGCAGATTGCTATAATAGCTTAGAAAGAAGTTGGAGGAGACGGAAGTTTATCTGCCTCATACCATACAGTCAGGACATAGTGACAGTTTTACCAAACATGTAAAAAATTGATTTTTATATATAAAGTTACATACTGTATCTTTAAGGGCAAGGTAAAAATAAGGAAATCTACTAATCACAATTGGAAGAACGTAATGTCTTGAATTTTCTTCCAGTTCTGAAAGTGAATAAGCGTTACAACCAAAATGTCAACTCTTAGCTTTGGAGAGCAGTATTCCCAAAACAAAAACAAAAAATGTCACAACTGCAGAGCACAGCCTGCTTAAACACCAAATCTTTAAAGTGAAGAGTGCAATACCAGGCTGGACGCCACGTCAGCCTCCTGTACTACAGTAGTCCTACTACAGGCGTTAAACTTCATCAGTGCTAGCTTATTTCCCTGTAAGAACGGTCGCTGGCTTTCAAAACATCAGGAGACAAATAACAAAACGGAACTTCATCAAACCTCCCGTCACTTTCACCGGCAACGCACAGGAAGGTGAAAACGCAGATATGTTCATCCCTGACCTAGAAGACAAGAAGCTGAGGAGACGCGTGTCGGACTAGAGGGTTGAAATCTTAACCTTAAAGCAAGCTCCGACAAAAAGCTCCCCTTAAAGCTGTCGCAGAAATGTAAAGCATTAAAAAAACGTCATGACGCCAACGACCGGAACCGCTGTCAAACCCACGATGTAATGAAGAAAAATAGACAAACACAAGCTTCATGTTTTCAATTTGGATCCATTTCCAGATTTTTTTTTTTTTTTTTTTGCCGCGTCGTCTTTTAGTTTTTTTTTCCCACCCAAATGCTGCATCTACTTTCTACAGGCCAAGAGTAGAACATCACCCGTCGCTTCCATCAGGTACCATTCAGTGCTGACGTCGGTCAAACTACAAGGGTTTTAGAAAGTTGGTATGTTTTCATAAACACGGTGTAACATTGCGAAAAAAATATGCAACCGTTAATAAAAAATATATAATTTAAATCGTAAAAAGTCATAGCTTCAAAAGTAAAAATGGTTAAATAATAAATCTGTGCTCAGAGGATACATAGAGGATCGCTGATATTTTTGATCAAAAACTGCTATGAAGGTATATTTAGTGGATAAAGTTGCAATATTTCCAGAATAAGAAAATGTTTCAAGATAAGCATCATAACAAAGCCTGATTTGTGAGCTGATGTCTTGCAAATTAATTCATATTCCTCACATGTTCTAACGTTATAACCACAAATCTTATCATATTTTATTGGGATTTTATGAGACGGAGTGAAAAAAAAACCCCGACCCGGAACGAAAACCGACATTTCTTATTAACAGGTAGGACTCTGTATTTTTATTCAAATCTCTTCACTTTAATGCCCCAGAATAAAATTCACTGAAGTAAATTGTCTTTAGATGTAAAAAGGCCAATTTTTACAAATAGATTCGTATTCAGCCTCGATCGCGCCGATGCCCCAAAATAAAACCCAGTCCAAGAGATTCGCTGATACGAAAATAGAGTCCAGCTGTGTGTTACTGAGCCTCAGCATAAATAAAGCTCCTGAAGGCCAGAGGTTTGCTAAAGAACATTAACGTTTGTGGTTATAACGTAACAAAATGCGGAGAAGACGAAAGAATAATCTTCCAAACAGACAACAGCTTATGAATTCATAAATCTGGTTTCCTCTTCTCCATAAATGTTGGCGACTTTCCCTTTGTGCTCCAATTATTGTCTTCTTGTGTGCAAAATTAGATATTCCTATTTGAGATTTTCACACTGAATTATTGCTGCTCTCTTGAAACAAAATATCCACATTTCAACTTTATCATATTGTTACATTTGTTCGATTTTTTTTTAATAAAAGTTTTTCCTCACGTGTTTGAAGGAGTGTCTTATACGCTCTTATGTATCATGTTTATTACAGATGAGAGAAAATAGGTTTGACTCACCCTCGTTTAAACCGGACCAAGACGTTAGCTAATAAAACCGAGCATAAATCATTTATTTTATGCGTCATGGGGCAGTGCTGCTGATCAGTTAACGAAAACAGTGCAGATCTTTGTTTCCCTTCGGTTTCAACTGTGCTTCATTAAGTTGCATCACTTTGTTGCCGAAAACAAAAGCCTAGAAACGACACGTGAAAAATCACTTAGTAAAAAAACCAAAAACACCTAAACATGTAAAAAAAAAAGAAAGAACGAGTGCAGAAAGCGAATTTCATTTGATAAAAACATCAATATTGCACCGACGAAGCGTATTTGGACGAGCAATCTGCATCGCAATCAGAACCCCGAGGAACAAAAGGGTTACGTTAGGAGAGTCGATCGCAGCTCTACGCATCAACACGGTATAAAAATACATTATGGAAATAATCTGTGGGATTTATTGGAGCAGGGGCGTAAGAAATGCATCAGGCGACGGAGCGGGAGGGCGGCGGCGCAGCGCCTCAGAAGGTCTGGTCGTCGTTACACGACTCGGTGGCGTGGCCGAAGACCTCGCAGATGTCGCAGTAGGGCCGCTCGTCGGCCGGGTTGCCGTGGTAGGCGGTGTGAGGTACGGAGTCGGGGCTCTGCGCCTGCGTGGGACAGTCCTCCGTGTCGTGGAGGTCGAAGCAGTCGCAGATGTCGCAGAACAGACGAGGAGCCGACTTCTTTTTACGCCTTGGTACCGCTTCCTCAAACCTGTCGGAGAGAACAAGAGAACTGACTTACTGTTTATCACTGAAGATGCTCTACGGAGTGATGCTTGTTTCATATCGTTTTTTTTGTTTGTTTGTTTGAGTTGGCGGAAACTTCAAAGAGGATAATGGACTGTTTTTACATTTTAAACGTTTAACTCAGTCATTTATAAAAGCCTGGATAACAACATAAGAACAGTGAAAGGGTAAGTTGGGTTTCCTTGTTGCATCTCTCATTAGGAGAACATTTAGACTTTTACATCATGTCTCCACTGCTCTGCTGCATCAGACAGTTTGTTTTCAGTGATCCGAGGTTCACTTACTTTTTTAAGTTCCGCTTTAAGCTTGGCAACAAAATGAAGAGTTTTAGGGCTTGGCGATACGGCGCAAAAATAAAATCTTTTGTTGTTTTTTTTTCCCCACACCAGATCCAATTTTTACATTTTTATCAATTTTTTTCGTTTTTCTTTTTTCCAGAAAAGAATTTGCAAATGAGCAACAAATATTTTCAAAAGCGGCTTTTATTTTCTATGATTTGTTTGACGGGGAACTTTAGGGCAAGGCTAAGAAAATTCATGTTTAAATACAAGAATATAGCCAGAATGAATAATAAAGATGCAATTTACCAGTAAAAGAGTCTTAAAATTCCAGGAAGAAAAGTTGTTTTTATGAAGATCAGCTGTGAGAACCTCAGTCTCTGTGGTTTATCCAATAAGCTTTAACGTGACATGTTTT
Source organism: Alfaro cultratus (assembly GCA_903066825.1). NCBI lineage: Eukaryota > Metazoa > Chordata > Actinopteri > Cyprinodontiformes > Poeciliidae > Alfaro > Alfaro cultratus. The sequence continues at coordinate 46,810 of CAEFZX010027095.1, forward strand.
CAGTTTTTAAACCAAAAGGATTTACCTTCAAATTCAAAGTGATATTTAGCAGCTGAATGGTGTTTTTTTTTACCCGTCTGTGCCGTCGTTTCCGTTGAACTCAGACAAGACCAGCTTCTTCAACTTGATCTTCAGCTCCTCGTTCTTCCTCTGCAGATCCACGATCACGCTGTTCAGGAAGTTGATCTGACCGAGCAAAACGTATAGATAGTTATTTAAATCACGCGTCATAATACAACACAAGATGAAACGAATCTTTTTGGACCTATTGAAGTGTCTGCAGACGGCCTCACCTGTCCCTCAGCGAACTCTTTCTCTTCTCTCAGCTGCTGCAGGACAGGATCGCCTGCGACAGCGTCCGGACAAAAAACCATGCATTTTTTTATCTGCTCTCAAACTACAACCCAAAACCTATTAGAAATATTTGCTCACCTGATGAGGGAGCCTCCTTGCCTTCAGCGTCTGAGGTTTGGCTTCCCGTCAGCCTTTGCTCTAGAGTGCAAACTCGACTCTGCAGCTGAGCTTTGTCCTTCTCCAACGTCTCCACAGCCGACTGCAGCGTCTTGGCAACGGCGTTCTCTCCGCGCAGCACGGCAATCTGCGAAAGACGGAAAAGGCTTTCCACACCTGCGACAGAAAAACGACTGAAAGGTGGGATTCTGATGGGAGTACCTCGTTCCTCAGAGTTTCCAGTTCTCTGTCTTTGTCTGAGATTAAAGCTCCCGAGGATTTCTGAAGATCCACATCTCCCTTCTTGTCTTGATTTGAAAGAGCTTCTCTGTAGAGAAAAAAATTAAGTATTATTACAAAGCATGTTAAACTTTGAGTTTCGATTAACTAAAACCAGAAATGATTCTTGATTAACAAAAAAAAAAAGTACACTGAACAAAGACGTCAGAAGCTGTGTTTGCATTGGCCATTTAGCATTTGCTCAATTTGAAATTTCGAAAATAAATGAGCAATTTTGAAAAAAGCTCTCAATCTTCTATTAAAAAATTTTTTGGATCTAGGATGAGCTCTTTTTTTTTCAAAATTGGTTTATTTCACAAAACTGCATTGGAAACACTTTTTTCACATCACATGAGTCACATGATCAACAACTCGATGTTGCCACTGGCAGAAACCACAAAAAAGACGACAACAGGATGTAGTTGGAGGATGATGGCGCAGCATGTTTTTTTTTCAATGACTTACCATGTGTACAAACGTCTGCAAAATTGTGATTTTTCAACATTAGCGGAATATCGTCAAAGTTTTGCACACATTTGTAATGGAAACGCAGCTGGTGCAGCATGAGCTGGCTTTCTGTGTCAAGGTATACTTGCATTTGTAAAGTAAAATACAAAAAACAAAAGATTATGTCTGAATTCCAACAAACATGAGGCAAGCTTCATCCAGCCAACCCTCCACAAACATCTCTGCTCCAGTTATCCAAACAAGTCGGCGTGAAAGCAGAGACGTTGCCTCACTGAATCACATCCACCTTTTTCAAGTCCGCTTGAATACACTCTCTGCCTCGCCATCTGTTATTTCTGCTCCGACTGTAGCTTCATCGTTTCCCTCTGGCCGACACAAACGCTCGTCTTCATCTGTTCCACTCCGATCTTAAACTACGTACTCACTTCCTGTCGATCTCCTCACCCATTCTAAAATATTCACTTTAAGCATGAGGTTCTGCGTAGAAGCTTCAGAAACGGTTTAAATATTTTGATTACGGAGCATAAGTTTCTCTTTCTGGCTGACGCAGAACCAATGTTCACAGCTGCTTTGTTTTCAGATGTTTTCAGTTTTTGTTATGGCTTAAACAAAAAACTAAATTTGCTTAAGCCAAATTTTGGACGGAAAAAAAAAAATCACATCCAAAACTGAACATTTTACTCTTTATAAATAAAGATCTTATTCGAATTCACAATTCCTCAAACCTTAAGATGATAATATTATATGCAAACCCACAATAGATGTTCCCTCAGCAAAAAGCTCAAAATGTGCAGAACATGCAAAAGAAAACTGCATAAACAGATTAAATCAACGATTTGCTGTGCATCACAAAAATATTAAGACAGATAGACAACAGTGTTGTTAAAACAGGCTCTATCAATGCTCAACTAGTGAATAAATCAATAAGCAAACATGAACAGCACATTTGTTGCTTACCTGGTCTTCATGTCTGGCTGTTGACCGTTGCGGTCCACATTGCGCTGCGAGTCAAACACACAAACATAGAAGTATTTAAATAGATCTTAAATCCGTCTCGGCTTGAGCAGTTTATTCGCGGCAGGAGCTCAGGCCAAAGCCCATTCATCAAATCTCCATTTCAGGATAAACAAACCCCCTCGGATCCATAACAGGACAGAGGGAGCCGCTTACGTGAGGTGGAATTTGGGAGAAATTTGGTACCTCGTCCAGACGCTGAGACTTCTGGGAGGCCAGCTTCAGCTCCTTGCTGAGGGGGAACAGACAGGAAACAGAAAGGGGGCGACACGTTTAGGCGCCGTGTCAGAAAAACAGGACAGCCAGGTTTATGTGGCATCTGTGTCAGTGTCACCGGGAGATAGATGCTCACATGTGTTCAAATATTTAATACACGCACACACACACACGCACGCACACGCACGCACGCACACACACACACGCACACACACACAGTGCATAAGCAAATAAATACCTTCACAGGTTCTGTTACATGTCACCAAACATTAAGATGACCCATTACATTTTCTGTTCACAATAAACGCTCATCAATCGATGTTTAATGATTTTTTTTATTGATCTATGAGAAAAAGATTATTTATCTGAACTCAGCAAAAATAACTTTGTCTTACTCAAGCAACAGATAACAAAAATATGCTTTCTACCTAGCAAAAAAGTCAGAGCACTCTGTGGTTTTTATTTAGTTTTTGGTTGTTGTGTTTTATTTAGGATATCTAAAATATTTTCCAGTTCCAGTGTTAAGTGTCCTTTAAAAAATTAAAATGTATCTGTCTGTCAGAGGGCGAACTGGCACTGCTATGACTTTATCACTTGAATGTTACGATAAATTATACCAATATTATCATTTATCGCAACAATTATTGGGACAATTTAGAGTCTAGTACAATTTGTTACCATGACAGGCCTAAGTGAATTTTTCCTTACAGTGATGAGTTCTTTTGAGACCTCTTTAATACCTCCCCCTAGCCTTTCCAAAATTTGATTATTTTTTTTACACAATTCTGTTCAGTTCTCATCTCCTTCACCAAACTACATGAGGTACAAGCAGGAAAAACCTTCTTCAAACTTCTGAATAGTGATGTGAACCTCATGAAATATGCCTTTGTGCCTTTACTATATTTTAAGTGGTAATATAGTAAGATTTCTACATTGTATTTTACAGACAAATTAAAAAAGTTGTTTCTTCAGCTGGACTGTTTTGAACACTTGAATCTTCCAGTATTGTTGGAATTATTATTAAATATTCATAAATCTAAATGTGTCAACTGTGCAGACATTCATCAGAGCTGCCATGTGGAGAATCTGGATTGTTAACTACTGGGTACCATAAGGACGGTGGTAGTTTTCATGGTGGCAATGTAACGCAAACATTAACACAGGAGAAAGACTGAGATCCAATTTCATAGAACTGATTAGAACAAATGATTGTAATTATTTTTTCATTAGGATTTTAAAATCAGAATTACCCCCAACAAGAAGGCACTGCTGTACATGCATTTATAGAAAACTAAATACTGCATGACAAAAGAAATGAGAAAAAAAAATCCAATCAGAAAATGTAAAGTACTCGCTATATTCACATGGTGTAATCTGCTTTAGACTGAGGCGTAGCATGAAAGGGCCGTTTTGTCTGCGAACTTAAATACCCAGATATTTATAGATACCGGAACCAAACAATTTCCTGTGCAAATTGAGATTTGTTGCCATGTGGGTCGCTCTATGGATTTGTGTCAGAGGCAGATCACTGGAGCTACGTGAGACTAATAGCATGTCCTGGGTGCCATCTGGGTGAAGTATCTGGCTGCATGACGTTTAATCACATCCATCATGGCTCTCCACAATCCCAGCGCTGTTCCACAGCAGGCAGCATGCACACTTGGAAGGGAAATGTGAGCCTTTCCAGGCTCTGTAATGTGCCATCCACCCTGCATACCAACTCACTCGGACGGATGAACAAAATTCAACCTAGTTTCTGTTGCACGCCAATAATTGTGATATCTTATCCTTTTGAGGTTGCATGAACGGCAGACAGATTCTTATGGAACAACATGGAAAATAAAGACAACGATCAAAATGAGGTTGTTGTGATCAATAACCAAACACTTGAAAACTCAGCTGCCTCTCCTTGCTCCTGAAAGCACCAATCAGTTCAAGATCAGATCATCTTAAGCTTTTATGCTACTTTCAATAATATGTCTATTAACTAGTATTACTACTGACAGACACATTACGTCAGATTTAGGTTTTGATTTTGCAAGTATGAGCCAAAATAAGAAAAAAGCTTATGGAATGCAATGTTGTCATAATGTGTTATCCAATGTACACACAAACCTGCTTTTTCTGCAACAGAAAGAGCAAAAACATAAAAGTGCTGAGGAATTCCATGAGTTAGGAACTCATGGAATTCCTCAGCACTTTTATGTTTTTGCTCAGTCTAAGTTAGGAACTAATACTTGAAATACATGGAGAGTAAATATGTCTACTTTCACACCATCAATATGTGTTTTTAAGAAATAACTCAAGCAAAAGGTAACAGTTGGTTTTCACATATCTTCACCTAATCAGTGGGATCCCACAGGGCTGTGTGCTGAGTCTCCTGATCTTCAGTGAAATCTGAGTCTAGTACTAGAAATAGTCCAGTAGGTTTGCTCTCTACCTCCCAGATCAAGGCATCCACATTGAAGTTTAGATCAGGCCTACAAAATCCAACTCAACTACCGGTAATTAACTTCAATCACAGGCCAGAGCCCAAAGTAAACCTCACAAACTTTTATTGAGATTTTACTCCTTTTGTTTTTTGGGCCACCATTTAAGTAAGCAGAGTAACTTCTCCTGTTTTTAGCTCCATCTTGTCGCTTGTTGTAACTGCAGGGTGAGTCAAGTGCAAATCATCTGAGATATGTGATTGATAGGATCCTTGTTACAGTCTGATAAACTTCTGCACTCTGCTTACTTACTTACTTTATTTCCTCAACAGATTAAACTACTTAAAATTTGTCATTGTGTCATCTGTAAGTTCAATTGTGTAAAAAAATAGAAACTGCAACTAAAAACAGCCGAAAACATCCAGTAAATCCAAGTTTAAATGTGAATGTTAACTCCTGTCTTTCATTGTGTAGATATTTCTACTTTTTCAACTACAGCAGAACTAGTCACACACAAACACAAAGCCCACATGTGAGCTGCTGTGCACACCAACGTTTTTTCAGAAAGATGAAAGCCTCATTGTTTCAACATCAACAAACAAATGCATAGTAACACACTCTCTCTCACACACACACACTCTGATGGCACGGCGGGAGAAGCGGCTATGCCGGAGCCAGGCGGTCCTAGGAGGAGAGGAGAGGTTACGTAACATTAAAGAGAGGAAGGATGTGGAAAGGATGGAGGAGCACATTGTTGGGACAAGTCGAGATGGAGGAAGAGAAGGATGGAGAGATTCAACATGATCTGTCCATTTAAACATTTTACTTCATCTAAAATATTTAGACCTACTAGAAGCTGACTAGACGACACCGCCTTGTTACTGGGCTGGTTTTGTCGAATTGCTGTGTTTGTTTCAAAATTGATGGCTTTGAGTGAGCCAGTTGCATCAATCTGGAGCTCTGACGTCACAAGCTTGGGTTACTGATGACTAAGACAGGGGGCCTAGAGAGGGGGGTGTGGCAGGATGGGGCACATGAGCACAAACACACACACACGTGGGGCGCATGACGGATTCACACGAGCAGAAAAATCTAAAAATAAACCTCTGCGTCAGGCTGGAGATCAACATAAACATGAAGCAGAATAAAAATAAACGCAGTCCAAGGACATTCATAAGTGTTGTCACTGATCCAAATGCTGACTTTTAAGATTTTCTCTTATTTATCCACAGTTACATGGTGGTTATGATTTAGGCTAGTTTATAAAATGTCATTGTGTTACAAGGCGCCCGTATAACCATCGATTTGACCAATTAAAATCAAGACCTGCCATGTTTGTTCTCAGACAAACTGGGTTTGCACAAAACTCAGCAGGATTTATGGGAGGGAGGGAGGGAGGAACGGAGGGAGGGAGGGAGGGAGGGAGGGAGGGAGGGAGGGAGGAAGGGAGGGAGGAAGGAAGGAAGGAAGGAAGGAAGGAAGGAAGGAAGGAAGGAAGGAAGGAAGGAAGGAAGGAA
>CAEFZX010027096.1:0-17546 GCA_903066825.1 Alfaro cultratus
GTCTTTTATGTTTCACTTCATTTTTTTTACTCAACGTGTTTCTTTCCTCCTGCAGACCTCTGATGAGTCGGAGTATTTCAAGCCGCTGCTGGAGGAAGTCACCACCAAGCCTGCAGTCTGAACGTCTTTCACTTCCTGTAAGGATTAATCCTGCACTTTCATCCCACTCAGAGGGTTAATATCTACATTGATCAGTCACTTATAAGCAGCTTGTGGGATTTTTTAAATACAAATTTTGCTTTTTCTGTTGTCTCCTGCACTTTTGTATTAAATATAAAATCATTTTACTTTGATTTTGTTGATCATTAAGATGTTTTTGTTCTTTTTGTATTCTGATATCAGCAAATATTCAATCATGTACTGCATTTGTTGTTGTTTTTGCTGTAATTCCAGATTTCCACCACTAAATCATATAAAAATAAATGCATAAAAATGATCATTTGCTGCATGTTTTCATATTTTAGGTCACGTTTTAAGTTGCATTATGAAGAGACTTTTTGTCTCCTTGTTGTTTAAAAAGTTTTAAGTAAATATTTGACAGCCGTATGAATCAAGGCAATTCAAGGAAATGAAGTCAAGAATTAAAGTGAAGCATTTTTCTTTAACGTTTCTGGAAATGATTTAAAACCCTCTTCATGAATGTGTGGAAGGGTCATAATAGGTTATGATTGTTGCAGTTATCAGTTACCTGCAGCTCTCAGGTTGGTTTAGTATTGTTTCCTTTTCCCTAAATTATCAAAAAAAACTGAGCATCTTTTGGTGAGTTTTATTCCACCAAGAATCCCGGTGGGTTCAGATGGTTTCTTACATTCCCTTTCAAAAGTATTTCAAGTGTTGATATACATTCTTTACATCTGGTCATCTTCAGGTGTTGGATTTATAGCAATAGATAGACAGATTTTGCCTTTTTATACTTATTACAATAATTGCTTTATAGTCAGTTTATTACTACCTATCATAATACACATTAAATGAATTTCTAATTTTAATAAATTTGCAAAAATCTAAAAACCATGTTTCCAAATTGTTGTAATGAAATATTTGACTGCGACAGACTGGCGACCTGTCCAGGGTGACCCCGCCTCTCGCCCGAAACGCAGCTGGAGAGGCAGCAGCAGTTCTTCTTGTCTGGTTCTGGACGCCAACCTGAAAAAATGTCACTTTTGGGGAACCTATAATTCAAAGATTCCTTCTATAGAATTATGAATAAGAAAAGCTGAAGGTTTATCCCTTTGACAGGAAACAGAGTGACTAGATTCACAAAAACCATAAACTATGTGGTTCAGTTCTTCATGGCTGGAAGCACATATTAAAGATCGGGGGAGAATCAAAGCCAATCGAAGGATTTCCTAATAAGTATGAACACCAGCTCTCTTTTATAACCCCAGACCATTCAAATCTAGAGGTAAAATTTTTCGATTTCCCAATACGAGGCTTTAATTTTAGCCACATTTACTCTACAAACACAGTTTCTACCTTGAGCTACGGATTCTCTCCCTTGCATTGTTGACCACTCTGAATGTAAGGCTCTAGCTTAGAGGTTCAGTACCCAACAAGGGCAACCAGAGGCTTCAACATGTGAGGAGATTTTATGTGCTTTCTGGCACTAAAAATGCAAAAAGACAAAGACACAAAGCTTTATTTCCTCACCAGAAGAAACCCAAACACTATGGGTGTTATAGCCAGGGACTTTCAAGGTCACAACACGTTTCCTCATTTCTGTTTGAACAATTAGATCATTTATTGTAAAAATAAATGCACCAGAAAATTAATGACTGACTTGGGGAATTTTTGAAAAACGTCGTCTAACTTAAGTTTTGTATTTATTAACTACGACTTTGATACAAACACCTGACAAGGAAGCAGATTACTTTAAACAAATGCAGTTTGATGTTGACTTTCAGAATGAATTAGTCACCAATTTTAATTTTCATAACCATGTTTTTCATACATGGTTTCTACTAAGAATATAATTTTACCAATTTGATGTACTTTTCCCCTTTTGCTTTATTAAACATTGGGCAAATATTAGGTCTTTCATGTGACCAGTGCCACTTTCACCCCACCCATTGATCCACCCAGTGGATCCAGTTGAATATATTTCCTGTTCTTCCACATCCCCCAGCCTCTGGAAAGATGTCTGTGGCTGTGAGTAAAGCCGATGGAGTCACTATCCTCACGGTGGTTTCTGACCCAGATGGTCGCTTGCCTCCTCTGTGTCAGATCCTGAAGGCCCTTTCCGCAGCCTGGCGGGCTGTTCGGTGCCCCCACACCTGAAGCGGGTCCGGAGAGCCTCCCTGTTGGTACTTGGGGTGAGCAAGAAACTGTTGTTCTTCAAAAATGCTTGGTTCACTTCTGAATTCATCGTTTTTATTTTACCAAAATTGATTGTCAGCTTTTTCAGTTTGGTCTTTCTGTCTCTGTGTTTTGGAACTGATGAAGACTTAGGATGAAGGTCTTTGAGGTATTTTTGCTTGGGGTGCTGCGGGATGCAGCTATCCTGTCCTTGAAAACCCAAAGCAGCAGCTGCGTCTGTGTTCCCTGCACAAAGTCAGACTCATTCCTGTGTGGATTGGATTTTGTTGTCAGGGCTGCCACTCGTCACCAATCCTGTCTGGGTTGGATTGGATCTCAAGGTGCAGTTATGGAGGGACAGTACCTGACTTGGATGCCTCTTGGGTTCATCTTTGTTTCTTGCAGGTGATTTTGTTCTGTTGGTGTCCCCAGATCATGATCTTCAGAGTACATTTGGGTGGTTAGCAGAGTCAGAGTGACAGTCCAAAAGCTCCCACATCCTCAAGCGTCCTTCACTCCATGTTGGTCCACACGTACTTGCGGCAGATTCAATGTGGACTCAAAACGGACGGCCATCTGCCAGACACGTCCCCACAAAGGTCAATCTTTTTAATAAGCGTTGAGAGTCTGAATCACCTGGATGAAACGGAGCCGAATTTTCAAGAATTTCTTATGGAAGAGATTAGAAAATATACTGACTTGCAGGATACATTTGTGGGAAGAAATAGCACTAGAGTGCAAGAAACTGAAATGAGCTGAGGCGCCATCCACACTATACAGTTCGTCCAAGTATGTGAGTCTTAAGTTCGTCTGAGTGCTGGGTCATGGTTCGCAACTGGAAAATGGTGGACTGTTCTTTCCCGGGAGCCGTTCGGTCTGGACCTCAGGCTGAAGAGTTTAGGTGTGTTGGCATCTTCTTCATGAGTAAAGGTGGGATAGAGTAGAGTGTGGTTTGACAGGTTAATCCTCATCTGTGGTTTGCTTTGGTCCGCTGTGGAGAGGAGAGGTGAGCCAAGAAGCAAAGTTACTTATTTAGCAGTCTGTCAGTTTTACAACTCACCTACTGCCATGAGATGTAGATCATCCCATAGGAGCGTGGAGTAAATACCAGCGGTCCGCAGCGTTTGTTCTGGTATCAGATCTCTGATCCTCCTTGCAGAGGTTTTCCAGGCATAACCCAATAGAAAGACCCAGATTACGTTGGGAGGATTAGCTCCAGATGATGTGATGCAGATCTTAACCTTTAATATTGTCTATAATCTTCCTGTGTTTTCTCTTTCACAGACTTTGCAGATCATGATTGGGCTGCTCAGTTTTAGCCTGGGAATCATCCTCCATTCCAGGTGAGCATAGGATCCAAACGTTGTACTACAGTAAGAGTCTTACTACTTCAACTTGTCTTTACTCAAGTGGAAGTAAAAAGTACAGCAAAGCTACTCCTAAATGTACATTTTCTACAAAGTTAACTAAATATAACTAATTACTCCCCATCTCTGACAGTATATCCTGCAGTGGGCTAATAGACGTCACCGGCTTTCCTTATTGGTCGGGAATTCTGGTGAGAGATTAAAGACTATCACCATAGCAACAAATGGGAAGAGCAATAATTGATCTTTTGTTTGTTTCGCAGTTTGTCATATTTGGCATAATTTGCATTCTGTGTGAGAAGAAGCCATGTCTCTGTCTGGTGAGTGGGTAATTTTCAAAACTGTCTGAGGAAAACTTTTTATCGGCTTATTGTCGTTCTGATTGATTCTTTCATTCCAGATTCTTCCCAATGTGTTTATGAACTTTGTTGGGATCTTTGCAGCCGTTGGAGCCATTTCCTTCTACAGCGTCAATATGAGTGGTCATTATAGTGTCTGTGGAAGTGGTCATGGTCCATTTGGCTATTATGATGAACGCTCAATCACAGTAAGAATAAGAAATACACTGTAAAAAACTTGAAGTTGCTTTAACTTGACAATGAACGTCCACCTGCTGCCTTGAACATTCAATTTAAGTCAGCAAAATATTTTGTTGGTTTTTACTCAGAAATTAAAGTTCATGAAGTTGATTTAACAACAGGAGACAAGTTGTCTAAACACTTTCATTCATTAATCTTGAACTGTGAGTTTTAACTTAAAGCTGCAATTTAAACCAAATAATTATTTCACAATATGCAAGAAAAAAATGCCCTCATCTAGATAAAGAGCCACACTTCCGTATTACTTTCACTCACATTATCAAGTTAAAATAAATACTTATTTTACTTTAGAATAATTTAAATTCTAAAACAATTAATTCTAAAATACAATGAGGAAAATAACAGAGTATTGATGATGTGTGATGTGTAAAGTTACTGACCATCCTGACAAATAAAATAAAAAAGGATAAAAGCCTAAAGTTGTTAAATGTGTCCACAGATCCTTTCTTTAGGCATCAACGGCGTGTTGGTCGGTTTGTCGGCCCTGCAGCTCTGCGTCGCCATCAACGCTCTCGTTTCGGCAATAAAAATCCTGGGAAGCTTCAAAAGACACGAAAACCTGGTAAATTATAAAATATATCTGGTTATAGTTCTTAATCAAAATACATACATCCTGACTGCATACAAGTTGTTTTATTTCTTTATGTCTTTGAACGTTTTATGTATAATTCAGGTTTTAAAACTTTTTTAGGGTAGAAATTAGCCAATTTTCCCAGCTAAAGAACACAATACCTTCCAGAGATGTGCACAACCTGCTAAGCCTGGACATTTTCTTATTTACATCAAGCAATATCTACAGAATTTACTCTTGTATTTAATTTTTATTTGAAACTTTTCTCATATTTGTAAAACAGCTGAGTTAAAAACCTCCTGTTTTAATTGATTTCTTTTGTACCATAATAAATTAAACTCTAACCAACATTTTGAACAATTAAAAATGTTAATGTTTCAATTGTCGATTTTTCGTGTTTCTATGACATAAAGCATTTTGAACCGCCTTGTTGCTCAACTATGACCTACAAATTAAATTGATTGATTGATTACTTTTTCCTGTAGAGCTCCAGTGAACCAGAACAGACGACCAATCCAGGAATCACAGAAGTTCCCTATGAAATTTGCTTCATTTCTACCTGACCGGAGAGCGGAAATGCATGATGTTCTGCACCAGTTAGTTCCCATTGTTGTCATCTCAGCTAAAAATACTAATAATGTGTGAAGTCTGAGATAATCCAACTCTGTCTCCTCTTGAATTATAAGCTGATGTAAAATGCTGAGGCAAGTGAGACTGATCAGAAAGTCAGGTGATAAACTGCTGACATTAAATCTCTGGGTTGTTTTTCATGAAGCTGGATCTTCCTTTTTCACATCAGTTCAGTTTCCAGAGGAAACTCTGGTCAGGAGTTTTCTCCTGTGTTTTCATTTCTAAATGAAAACCTGAGTTAAACTATGTCAAATCTCATCCTTTGAAACGTTATTTAATGTGCGAAGCACAAATGTACAAGAATTTTTGATTGCAATTTTGTGATACAAACTGTTTACATGTTTGTCGTGAATTTCAGAAAAAAAGACCCTGAATTTTGGTTTGTAATATTTTTAACTGTATGCAACTTATTTAATAATTTCTTGTGAGTTTTAGCTGCTTCTTGTCAGAAATTATGCTTTTTGTGTCACTTTTTAAATATGCATGTGACCAATTTATAGTAACGTAATGTGGGAGGAATCCAGAAAGACCCACAGACGGACTGAGAAAACACGCTGCAAGGCAGCAACCCAAAATATCTTCATACAATATCTCACACACGTCAAAGGCCAGGGGCCACATCTGGCTCTTCATGTGGCGTCTAGACTCCAAATGACATCAATAAGTCCCTCCAGTTTTTCACAAATCTGCAAAATTCACACAAAATTTTTAAATCTCCACTTTGTTTTCTGATTTTATTGCAAATTCCTCAAATTGGTCAAAAACATTGAGTTTAAGTGGCTGCTGCCTCAGTTTTACTTGATTATCCACGATCAATACGGTAAGTAATGAAAGGTCACATTTAACATTGAATATTAGTGCAAATATCGTACAAATTTCTTTCACTTCCAAATTGCCACAACAAAATCTATAATTTTGATTGCAAAAAACCCCTAAAATAATCACAAAATCCTGGAGGAACATTTATTTATTGATATTTTAAAAGTTTAATTGGTTTTATCAATATATTCTGGCATAACTGGCTCTTTAAGAACATTCAAAAAGAAAATGAGTTTGACGCCCCTGAAATATCTATTATCGCTTTGAATAATAATCAAAGGAATATTTGAATATCTATTATTATTGCTGTGAGCTCAGCTGCGGTTAAATTTACTATTTTAAATGTCTTGTGTTATTTGTTTAATCTTAGGGTTATATTTGATGCATACGAACATAAAATACATATCAGAGCTACTTTAACATGTCAGCAGGATGAAGACTCTCAGTCTCTTCCACAGCCTGGTTTTCTAGGTTCACAAAAAAATCTGTAACTTGGAGAAATAAGTTTTAATTTCAGAGAAACAAAGACAGTAAAAAGCTGATATAACTGATTTTGCTAAGAGATTTAACAGTTGTATGAGATTTAGATGGTCAAAGTCTGGATGTTTTTCTCCATCTCTGTCTTTTGGATGCTTTTCTATTGTAAAATATACATTTCTGCTCAATACACACCTGTTTTAAGTATATGAAGAAATAAAGGCACCAAACTTTAAGTGTTTGGAATGTTGTTACTTTGTACAAAACGGTTTTATTGCTGCAGTGAGTGAATTTAGAGCTCGGATATTATCATGAGGAATTTTCCAAACACTAACTCTCCTTTATTACTCAAGTAAAAGTAAAAAGTTTCCTTCCAAGAAATAAAAATCAGTTAATCCACTTTCTCTTGACTCTTTTCTTTTTCATCATTGAACTTTAGCATCTTTGTCCCTAACATTTCACATTGGGATTGATTACAGACCAAATATATGTTTTGCAGACATGACACTTAAAATATGACATCCAATCAAATATTGCCTACATCCTGGGGTTTGATAAACTGTGCAGCTTGCATCTTTTTCTTTACATTCTTTTAATTTTATAAAATCATTTTTATCTTTCCAGCATCTTGTAACAAAGTTACAAAACTCTGAGTAAATTTTGAACTTTTGTAGATTTTAAAATGTGTGAAGGGAGAAAAACGCAACCAGAGAAACAAAATCTAAATGTTTTTTCATGTAAAATAAAGGTTAAGAAATCAGTTTAAGTTTTCTACCTGGTAGTATCAGAGAACAGCCATGACTGTTTATTCATGTTTGCATCTGATAGGCCTGTTGATGCATACCAGTGACTCAGTTTACTCTCTTTAGATTAAAACATTCCTTGCAGAATCGTTTCCAGTCGCTCTCCAGGTGAGTCCAGATCTCTGCTGATTTTAATCCAGAAGAAGGAGAAGCTGCAGTGGGAACATGTTTCCTTCACCGTGTCGGATCCTGAAGTCGCTCTGCTGCTGCTGCCTGAAGAAACTGGGAGTGCAGACCTGCTGGGCTGCAGCTACCGGGGTGAGAGGAACCGGGGGAAATATCTCACCTTAACACAGGGATCCTGGTTCTTTTTTCTTTTGCAGACTGTTCAGATCATGGTGGGTGTGCTTAACATCGGCCTCGGACCGGGAAGAACAAGCACTCGTCGGGGGGATTTTACCAGCCTGGGAGCTGCTTACTGGTTGGGCGCTGTGGTAAAAAACTGTTTATAGTTTTCTTTCTTTCAAGAGGATGTAAGTAACACTTTTTTTTATTTTTAGTCAGTTGAGCTTAACTCTCTGCCAAAACACTGTTAAATACATCTTTATATTCCCAAAAACAAGCCTTAATTATCTGAAAGGATCTCTCTTTTTTGTACAGTTATCATGCTTATTTTGGATCTGTTATTTATTTTCTGCCATGTTTAAGCAATCAGCTTATAATGGCTTAGTAGGGCCAATGTAGACAGGAGAAAAGAGGAGTCAAAAACAAGACTACTGCCAGAAAAAACAGAAATTTCTGAGGAGTAAATTTACTCCAAAAAACTTACACATTTTGAGATTAATCTCAGAAATTTCCTTAAAAACAAAGGAAATTTCTGAGCTTGAAAAGTCAAAAATGAGCTAGAAAAAAAACTCAGAAATTTTAAGATTAAACTCAGAATTTTCTAGAAATAAACTTTACTTTTTAGCTCCAAAAGTAAAAAAAATAATAATGCTAGAGAAAAATAAGAAATGTTGAGATTAGTCTCAGAAAATGTATAGTAAATTCATTCAGTTATGCAGAGTTTAACAGTTTAACAGTTGAACATGATGGAAACTTGAAAAAGTAAAAACTTTTCTACATGAAAATGTTCGACTTTTCAAACTCAGAAATTTTGTTGTTGTTTCAGAAAATTGTTTAGATTCATCTCAAAATGTTTACGTTTGTTGCCATAAATTTGCCGTCGTTCCAGTTTACCAGGATTTTCTGGGTTTCATGTTGTGTTTGTAATTTCTTGTTACTGAAGTTTTGAATTTTGTTTCTTGTCAGTTTATCGTAACAGGAATCATGACAGTTTTAGCGGGTCGGTTCCCTTCCTCCTGCTTGGTGAGTGAAACCGTCATGAGTTAAGAAACCCGATAACATTCAGAGTCTCTAAGAAAGTTCAAGACTCCTTGAATGTTTTGCCTTACAGGAAGATTTTCAAACAAACCCAACACTGAAACGTTTATTTACATTTGATAAAAGTAAGTTTAAGCAACGCCTCCTATTGGGGATCAATGTGGTGAGGGAAAAGTTCCCTTTAACAGAAATACTTTCCAAAAAAACTTGTGCAGAAGAAATGAAATCAAGGTAAAATTTCAAGAGGCTGCGTGTTTTGACACAAAACCGGTTTTCACATTTAAATTTAAATTGTTGAAGGTTAAAGAAATGTGTTTCATTTATTGACTTATTAAAGTATCAACCCTGTCTTTGAAATATGTAGATTAAATTTAAAACTAAATATTAAGAAGATACAAAAGATAAAAAAGGTATGTATTTTCAAAAATAAATAAGACACTATTTTCACCCAAAAACCTTTAATATACATTCAAAAGATAATTATCTTAATGCAGCTATACTATGTCAACATATTCAATCATCACTAAGAATATATAGATATGCTATGAAGTTTTATTATAGTAATTTACTAAGCTGAGTCCTGCAGTTTCTAAAATGTATTTTCCAAATCCTTGGCAGCCATTTTTCTTTCACATCACAGCTGATTTTCAACCATGAATACCAGCACAAAACCCCCTACAGACGTAATGATTTGCAGCAGCAGAATCCGTCTCAGCTCATCGACTCTCAGCACAGAATCAAACCAAACCACTACGGATTGCAGTTTGTTGAATTTGGGTTGAAATCTTTTTTCCCAGCTGGGCTTCACTGTGTTCCTGAACATTGTTGGTGCGATCTTCTCCATCACTGGCATCGTGTTGTACGCCATCGACCTGAACAACTCCTCTCTGCTCTGGGTTTGCGATCGCTCCGGTTCTGAACCCGGTCGCTACGACGACAGCTGCAGAAACGTAGCCGCCTTCGATCAGGTGAGCAGGTCCAGGTGTAAAAGGAGGAGTTTGTGATCTCCGCACGGACTGTGAGCGCAGCGGTTCAGCTATATGTCCTTATGAAAAGAATCAGTTTCCTTTGTCTTTTCTCGTTTCTGCACCAGAACTTACTGACGTCTCTGGACAGAACCTTGATTCTCCTGGCTGTTCTGCTGTTGGTTGTCAGTATTTCTTTTGCTGCTCTTGGCATCGGATTCCTGACTGGTGAGGTGAAAGAGGAAGAGGTAAAATATTGGGGACCTAATTTACAAAACTCATATTTTGCACATTTTTATGCTTCTAAAAACAACCTGAGCACTTTAAAAAAACACCCCGCCATTTTTGGCAATAAGTTCAAGTGTTTGCAGTTTCAAAAACCTCCGGAATGTAACCTCACAAATCAGCAGGCACTGCACTGTTACCTAGCAACCTGGAAGCCCACACCGTCACCTAGCAACCCCAGCTGAGCTCCAGCAGTTTGGTCAGCTGGCTTTACCGCTGTATTTGCTGTCTAATGGCTGCTGGAAAAGACAAATGTTTAAATGCTGACTCACCATCCAGAAACCACTTGTTGGATTCTTGTTGGTTGTGCAGGAGGCTCCACTTCTGCTTTTCAAAGATGTAAAAACCATTTGAAACCAACTGCTGGGCAGTGTGCTTCACGTTTGAGTCTAGAATAATTTCGTCTGAAATATTTTCTACTTGTGAATAATCGTTTTCTTTGTGGAATAACAGACTTTAAATTGTTTGTTGATTGATGCATTTTTAGCTGCCAAGTACCAAATGATTTGTTCTTCTGGACCATTTTTAAAAGATGGACTTCAAAAAAGTTGCATTTATTAATCAGTTGTGTTGTAAGATGTAAATCCCTAACTTTACCAGTATTATTATTGATTGTGGAATATTTCTGTGTCACCAGGTTGACAACGTTTCTGAAGAAGACTTGAAGGAAATCCTTCTCATCAGTCCTGGTGCAGGCAGCGCTGCAAAGCAAAGCAAACCTCAGTGCCACAAATAGTAACACAGTATAGTAGACAATAACGCTCTACTTTGACAATAAATTAGGAAATGTAACTCTTTGCTTAAGTTACTGATTTATTTATTGTATTTTTGACAAAAAATAACAGAAAAGGAGAAATGTTGGAAGAAAAGTGGATCGATCCGGTTGATGAACGTCTGGCTAAAATCAAGTCCTGCAGAATGCAGCCATGTTTTTACCTTCACAGTTTAACAATGGATTAAAAATTCAAGTGCTGCACTTTTAGCTTCAGCTGTATTGAGATAATATCACAGCTTTTATCTTTTCTGGATCAGGGCTGTGAAATGAGAAGCTCTGGAGTCCAAACTGACTCTTTGGTTCATTTAATACATTAAACAATTAAATATTGCTCCCTTTTCTTTCATTCTTTTGTTTTGTTCATTCCCATGAAGAAACACTGACCCAGCTAGTAAATTGGGCCAGCACTGATTTCATCTGATCAACAAACCTCCTCAGGTGTCCTGACAAAAGTTCACATTTTTTCATCACTCTGTATTCATCCTCCTGGAGTTCACTTTGCTTTCACATGGGCAATATTTACATAAAAAGGTGAATATTAGAAAGATTGAAAATTTAACATATTCTGAAAATCTTGTATGACTATCAGATTCCTGACAAAGAAACAATCAAAGCTATTTTAACGTCTCTTTATCATTTATTAATTTTCAAACATGGTTAATGTTCAATAAAAACTATTTTTCAGAATTAGAATCATCTGGAGATGTTTGTGCATTAAACCCACACAAATATGTAAATCTAAAAATGAAAAAAAAGACTTCATGGAAAATAAAAATGATTAAAAATGAACATTTATGCAGATTGAGGTACATGAATCTTTATTTTACAGTACATGCAGTGTTTTTAATAAAGTTTACTCAAAAATATGATAGCATAGACAGAATGATCATTACAAAAACTCCATCCCAGCAGATTTATTTCACTTCATTTAATCCTTAACTCTGCAGGGCAGGTAATCAGACCCATGATATCCGCACTTCCTGGTCGGTGTGCTGTAAAGAGGATTGCTGCTTAACAAATAGGCAGAGAAATAAAGACATATAACGAGCTTCTGTCAACAAGAAGGATCAAAATGTATCATGTGACACTTTTTTAATGTTATACAAAGGCAACAGTGAAGTTATAAAGAAAAGAAAAACGTCAGCTTTTACTAAGTTTTCTCAGTTTTTTGTGGATTGGGAGGTGACTGCTTCCAGCAGAGGTTTGGTGTTTTCAACATTCTGATGAAAAAACAGCAGAGAAAAAGTGTCAGAATATAAAGAAACCTAACACACAACGAGAAAATCCTGATCCGATTCGCTTCTGTTTTCTTCCAGTTCATCTTTTAGCTTTACATCTCAAACATAGAAGCAGCTGCTGGTTTCAGCAGAAACCAGTCTGCCTGTTTTCTTCTTGTTACTGGTTTAGTTTGTGTGGACTTACCGTGTTTTCCTCCTGCCCAGATTTCCTCAGAGTCTTGATCCCGAGGACGACGGCGCTGATGACGACGCAGAGCTCCATGATGGACAGGACGATCAGAACAACATTCAGTCCTATCAGCAGAACCTGATTGGACCACAAAACATTCTCACACAGAATAGGTGATATATTTCCAAATATCACCTAAATATCACCTAAATATCAAATATCACCTAAATATGCCCAGTAGTTTTAGTAATTGGTTACCAGTAGGGTTAGTCTGGATGATATTCGCTGCGTTTCCATTACAAATGTCGATACTTCGCCAATGTCAAAACAAACATAATTTTGCAATTGCAGTATTTCCATAAAATAAGAAACAAAATTAAAATCACATGTGAATAAATTTGTTCACACGATAAATTATTAAAAGCATGCTGCGCCATCGTCCTCCAGCTACTTCCTGTTGTCGTCTTCTTTGTGGTTGGCGCCAGTAGTGACATCCGGCTGTTGACCATGTGACTCGTGTGACGCAAAACAGTCAAAAATTGCCACGTTTCAAATAAGCAAATTTATTTTAGAAATAAACTCACTTAATGCAAACAAGTCAATTTAGAAAAACTCATGTTTTCAATAAGAAGTTTTTGTGCTAGGATGGCTTTTTCAGCCTCATCAAAATTGGTTTGTCTCGCAAAACCGCAATGGAAACTTTTGTTTTTGTGCCGCTGGAGCCAACATCCAGGTTCTTGTTTTCGCTTGAACAAACTTATTCATGCGTGATTGTAACTTACTTTCTCATTTAATATAAGTACCACAATTGCTTAATTGTGTTTTATCAAAATTAGCAGAAAATTAACAAAGATTTACACACATTTGTAATTGAAATGCAGCCATATTTAACCTTCCTGGTGACATTTTCATCTCGCTCACCTGAGACACCAAATTGCCTTCAAGACACATCTTCCTGAAGAATTCGCTTTCACTCTGTGAAGCTGGAGGAGGGTAGTAGTAGTCATAGTAGGACCTGGAGTTGGAGCAATTCCACCACCAGATATCAAGGCGTGACACGTAGATGCTGTAGAGCACGATGGCTGCTATGGCGAAACCAACTCCGGCCAGGTTCAGGATCACATTCAGGATGGCCTGCATCACAAGATTACGACTCAAACTAAAGTTTTCATTTAAAACATTAATACGTTTCACTAATTTGAATAAAATATATCAATATAAATCAGCTATGATTTCTTAAAAAAAAACAACTAACCACTGTTCTTTTTTTATCGATTTTTGAAATAATAAACATTACATGAGCATCTGCAAGTTTGAAAAGTTTATTTTTACTAATTATGCCAATCAAGTGGCAGCACAAACGTCCACCAAAAATAAAACAAATGACAATAAAATAACAGGTTATAAAATAACATTATTTTTGCATATTTTTTATTTCTCAGTTTTTCTCAATTTTTTCCCCATTTTCTCATGAAAACAAAAATCCAACCCAGACCTCTGCCACCATGATGGGATCATAAAACAGAAAAACCACAACTAGAAAAAAAATAATGTTGACCCACAAATAAAAAATAATTTCAAAAGGTGCTTTTCAGGTTCTCTAGCACCACCTAGTGTCGATCTGTGCACGTCCCGACTACAACTAAAACATCTTTGAATCTTGACCCACATGGCCTGAAAAACATTGATTATCACTATTATGACCCTTTTTGTTGTTCAGTTGTATGTTGTTACCTCTATAAAACAGTCTGAATATTAAGATAACTAAACAGAGGAACATTATTAATGTTACTGCAATATTTGCAACATTTTTTGTCATGTATGCTGATTTTATGCTATCAATAACTTCTTCAGATTAAAGAAGTTTACTCTGAGTTTGCAGTGTAAATTTCCTGAATGTTTGCTGTCAGTTTTATAAAGTTTGAACGACTCACCAGGCACTGGCTTGGGAACTTCTCAGATAAAACACACATCACTCCAAAAGTGATGAACTACGAAAAGGAGGAACCAAAAACAATAAAGGTCAGTTTTATCAACAAAGAGCAACACCTTGATTTATGTTTGTCTCAGAAAATTAGAAAACTGCATAAGATGAAAAAAAAGGATTTTTTTTAAACAGAAATGCCAGGTTTCTGAAACATCTGTATATTTCCATGTGCCCAGTAGTTTGGTTGGGGCTCCATGAATTACTGCATCAGTGTAGGATGGAAGACATTCCCATGAGTTTGCTTCATAACATTCTCCTTTTTAGATAAACCTTTAATTTAGGAATCAAATCCTGAATTTCAAAGGGAGTAACACTAATATCTGCATCATAACATTCAAGAACTGCATCTCAAATGCATGCTTTCCAAATGTTGCAGCCCTTATAAATAATAGCAACATTTCCACTGACCATAGCATTGTGCAAATTGAAATTTCAAAAATATTAAGTCATTAAAAAACATGCCTTGCTATCATCCTCTGACCACTTCCTGTTGTCTTCATCTTAGTGGTTTTGCGCCAGTGAAAACATCTGGTTGTTGATCATCTGACTTGTGTGACGTGAAAAAAAATTTTACATTAAAAAAAAAAACTATTTTATCGTAGTGCCAAAACTTATCAGAAAACAAGCTGGTGATTTGGTGTTTCCATTCAGTGAATTTATTTTCAAAATGTCAAATTGTGCAATTCAGTTGAAACATAACTTCTAGCTGACCATAAAACTGTGACCATAAAACTGTGACCAACATCCGAATCCTGCCACTGGCGCAGACCATGAAGAAGACGACGACAGGAAGTAGGAGAAGGATCATAGCGTGGCATGATTTTTAATAAGTTATTGCATGAAAAAACCTATTCACATTTTTATTGCATTTCTTATTTAATGGACACACTGCAATTGCAGAATTGTGTTTCCTCAAAATTAGCTGATTATTTGACAAAGTTTTGCTCATAAACAGAGTTTCTAACAGCTAGCGCTGAATCACACCCTGTTGTAAAGTCTGTGCATCCGCTTTATGATATGCAGTCAAATCAGCAATAAAGTTAAAGAAGTTGACTTTACCAGTGACGTCAAAAAAACATCTGTGACTTTGCTCTTTTGCTTTAACACTTTATGATTAACCCGGCAGCAAGTTGCTCACCAGTGCTCCCAACCAGAAGGGAAATTCAGAATTATTCAGCACCCAGTCAGTGTCTAGACTTTTGCGGAGGATTTCACCTAAGCCCAGATTGAGCAGTCCAATCATTATCTGCATGGCCTGTGAAGGACAAAGCACAGAGCAGTCGGATGTTGTGTGAGTTAACGCAAAGCAACAGCTCAACCAGAACCTGAAGTTGAAACTCACGCCGAGGACTGAGTAGGACGTTCCCTGGGTCTTCCTCACATGGAGAGACAGAGAGCAGCACACCGGACTGTAGAAAAGGCTCTTCAGGATCTGACACACCGGAGGGCAGCGGCTCTGCGGGTCGGACTGCACCGTAAAAACCGTGACCCCGTCATTTCTCACCATTGTCACAGACATCTTCCCTGACGGCTGAAGAAGCAAACCAGAGGTGCAGAAAGAGGACTGAGGAGTTTGGTGATGATGGCTCTAAACTATAATTTGAGAAACAAAATAAAATGGTTCTAAGAACTGTTCATACTTAAAGGGCCAGTGTTATGTATTTCCCAGGTACAATTATAGCACAATCAAGTAATTACGTTACCTTCACTTATGATAAAAGTGCTATATGTATCAAAATATTACTAAAAAGGAACTTGACTTTGTAATTTAACTCCTTGAAATTGGGCCTCTGTCTCTTTAAAACCTCCTGCTCTTTCTGAAACTCCGCCCTCAGGAAGTCAACACAACATGGCTCCTCTATTAACCCTTTAACAGTGTCACACTGAGAAGCAGCTCCCATAACGAGTGCCACCAGGTGTTTGCTAATTGCTGCTGACTAGTCTGAAGGAGCTGAGTGGGTACAGGTATTTTAAAGAAGGTGCTGTCTGAAACTTGCATGTGTTTCAGTTTAAAATTTAATGTTAATTTTATCCCATGCATTTGTCTCTGTAAAGTTTTCTTGCTAATGTTTGCTGTTTACTGTAAAGTGTTATTGATAACTCACCTGGTTAAATAAAAGTTAAATGAAATAAAAAATCTGTGAGGTGGGAAGCCTGGAAGCTTAGAAACTGCAACTCAGAGGAGGAGCTGCGTCCTCGAAGGCGGGGCTAGGTCTTCCCAGGTGTTTAGCAGAGCTGAATGGCTGCCATGCAGTTTAAGGGATTTCTCAGACATGCATGAAAGAATCAAGGCAATATTTCAGGTGTGGTTTTGATGAGGGAATAACATTATAACATGATGTAAAGCACAAAAAGTCGATTTTACATGATGCTGCCCCTTTAAAGTTCAAAACACTTTTGCAGGAAGCTGGAAGGTTAGCATCCAAACAGCTGAAGCTTCAGTTTGCCCGCTTTGATCTTTCAGGATCAAAGCAGGCAACAATTCAGCAGTGAACTGCTGAATTGTTGCAAAAATGCAGATTAAAGAGATTTTCTTTTAATACAGTGATATAGAAATGAACTTACATTTAGTCCACACTATGTCTGCAAATCCACTCAGATGGACAGTGGGACAATACAGATTAAACCTCAACTATTTGCTTAGCAAATTATGAATCAGAATGTTTTTGCATTAATCAATTGAAAACCCTTTTAGCTGAGATAACTCCTAGAAAAAGTTTTTTCCACAACAAAGATTGCTCAAAGGTACAAATTTCACTCCTTGGGTCAAAGGTCTGAAATATCAAGTGGTGAGCAAATAATATTTTATTTGACGGAAAAGAACCATGACTTTTTGTCTGTAAATAACTGCAGGCTGTAGCTTTCACCTCAGCATTTACTCAGAAAGATCTGGACTTTGATTGGGCCATTGCTACATCTTGATTTTATATTTTTCAGTCATTCTGCTGTAGATTTGCTTCCTTGTTTGGGATAGAAACAGATGACCCAGTTTGGATCCAGCGTCTATAACAGTAGAATATTCCTGCGTTCAGAGGGGTTCATGGTAGTTTTGGCCAAACAAGCTCTTCTTAAACTTAGTGTGACCGGTGGACTTCTGCGTTGTGTGTAAAGTGGAAACAAACCACAAAGCACCAAGTCTGGGTTTGGAGGCGGTCTCCGTTTATTAACCTGTCAATCGGGAGATATTAGCATTAGCACACAGCATGTGCTCCAGTTCTCCAACCCGATCTACACAAAATAACA